>PVIU01010139.1:0-13756 GCA_004026605.1 Ondatra zibethicus
TCTTTCTTTCTTTCTTTCTTTCTTTCTTTCTTTCTTTCTTTTTTTTCCAAGATAGGGTTTCTCTATAGTTCCTGTCCTGGAACTCGCTCTGGAGACCAGGCTGGGTCTCAAACTCACAGAGATCCGCCTGCTTCTGCCTCCTGAGTGCTGGGATTAAATGTATGTGCCACCACCGCCTGTAGTAGGAGGCCACTTGTTTGTTCCTGGCAGCTCAGACCATGAAATAACCACACATAAACTATATTATTTAAATCACTGCTTGATCTATTAGTTCTAGCTTCTTATTGGCTAGCACTTACATATTAATTTAATCCATTTCTACTAATTTGTGTAGCACCACAGGACTGTGGCTTACTGGCAAGGTTCCAACACATCTCTTCCTGGCATCGACTACATGGTGTCTCCTGACTCCGCCTACTCTCCCTATATATATATCTCTTCCAGCCTGGCTATTTTCTTTATATGCCATTGGCCGAGAGCAGCTTCATTATTCATTAACCAATAAAAGCGACACAGATACAGAAGGACCTCCCACACCAAAAGCCCGGCTAACCCATATTTCTTATTTACCCTCTGCCTCTATACCTTCTTTCAACATAGCATGTTTATCTCCTGCTTCCTCTCCTTGAGACTCTCCTAAGACTCCGCCCTCCCTTCCAGCATTCTCTCTGCCCCCCAAATCCTGCCTGACTATTGGCCAATCAGCTTTTTATTAACAATGAGAACAACACATTTTCACAGTGTACAGAATTATTCCACAGCACCGATCCAACCTGGCAAGGTCAAGCTGAGCTGGGTTTTCGTTCCTGCCTCCTCAAGGGTTACTGTTTCGCTCCCAGCCATGACGCCTGCAGGAACCCCCACACTGTTCACACACGGGCCCCATCTACGGGATGAAGCGCGGTCATAAGTGGTGAAGCCACAAGGGTAAGCTTCAGCGGAAAGAGACTGCTAGATCTTAGTCCTTCCTGGTCTGCATCAGGCACTGCAGATTTCCACCTGAAATGCCACAGCAGTTGGGACAATGACTGCCTGGTGGCTCTCAAGCTTCTGGCCCCTAGACCCTGGGGGTGTAGTGACATATGAGGCTCGGGTGGGATTGGGAGAAAATGGAGGTAACCCAAGAAAGGCCAAACAAGACAGTGAAACCAAGGTGATCTGGGGCATTGGAAGGAGAACGTTGCAGAACATTGGTTCTCAACCTGGGGTTGCGACCCCTTCAGGGTCCCATAAAATATTTATGTTACAATTCATAACAGTAGGAAAATTACAGTTATGAAATAGTAATGAATGCCGGGCGGTGGTGGCACATGCCTTTAATCCCAGCACTAGGGAGGCAGAGACAGGCAGATCTCTGGGAGTTCGAGGCCAGCCTGGTCTACTAGAGCTAGCTCCAGGACAGGCTCCAAAGCTACAGAGAAACCCTGTCTTGAAAAAAAAAAAAAAGAAAAGAGATGGTAATGAAATAGTTGTATCGTTGAAGGTTCCCACAACATGAGGGTCGCAGCATTAGGAAGGTTGAGGACCACGGCTGTAGAATGTGGTCCTTCCAGCAAAGTGGCCTCCATCGCCATCAGATCAGCTGTGCCCATGTGGATGCAAAGGCACAGCCCAGTTCAAAGGGGATAAGAAGTAGTTTATTCTGAAGCCAAATAGGAGTGACCGTGGCCTGAGCACACAGATTTAGGTTACTCCAAATTCTGCCTTCCAATGAGGCATCAATTCCATTAAGTTTCTATAGGAACAGAACAAAGAAAGCCATAAACCAAAACATTTCTTTTTTTTTTCATTAAGGATTTATTTTGTTATTTTATGTGTTTGAGTGTTTGCCTGCATGTATGCATGTGCACCAAGTGTGTATCTGGTGCCCACAGACAGCAGAAGAGGACATCATATTTCCCCCGGACTGGAGTTAACGGCAGTTGTGAGTCACCATGTGGGTGCTGGGAACCAAACCTGGTTCCTCTTCAAGAACAGTAAGTGCTCTTTTGTTGTTGTTGTTGTTCTTGTTTTCTGAGAGCATTTCTCCGTGTAGCCCTGGCTGTCCTGGAACTTGCTCTATAGACCATGCTGGCCTTGAACTCACAGAGATCCTCCTGTCTCTGCCTCCTGTAAGTGCTCTTAACTGCATAGCCATCTCTCCAGCTCCAATACACTTTTTTTCTTTTTCTTTTTTTTTTTTTTTTCGAGACAGGGTTTCTCTGTAGCTTTGGAGCCTGTCCTGGAACTAGCTCTTGTAGACCAGGCTGGTCTCGAACTCACAGAGATCCACCTGCCTCTGCTTCCCGAGTGCCAGGATTAAAGGCGTGCGCCACCATCGCCCGGCTACACTTTTTTTTTTTTCAATTACGTTGGTGGAAACATCAGAGGGACTGATTACAGCAAAGCTGGGAAACCTCTCCTAATGGCTCTGAATGCTATCTGAAGTCACCCTTAGCTTTTGAGTTGAGCAAGGTAGTTGCCTGCTAAGCTAATACATTTAAAAAACACCTCACCTGATAGTCACAAGAATGTTAGATCAGGCTTAGAGCAGGAGGAAGGAATGTCTAAAAAAAGGAGGGCTAAAGATAGCCCAAGGTAAATTTTAATTAAGCTCTGGCCTGCAACATCCCCACCTAGCCACAAACCTAGAAGGTTCCAAACAGTGGGTCAGCCTAGCAGAAGGTTCAGGGTGAGATGCAGCTTGTTTTGCACACTCCTGTTCTCATCTGCCACAAGTCCATCACAGCCGGTCCTGCTGACTCTTCTCATTGCCTTTTAGAAGGAGAGGGTGGGGAGGGCCATTGGACCCTTACCTGAGATTCCAGCCGTTCCTTCCATAGAACTATGCTCTAATTATATATAGCCTAGAGGTGTTGTCTGAGGACATGCGAGAGTATATAAACTGAGGAGAATTAACTGAAGCTCAGTGGTCATGTGGAAGCCATCATCCATGCTGGACGAAGACGTCCCAGTGCAGCTGCTTTGGGGTCACCCATGCTCTGTAGGTAAAGCCTAATAAACTGCCGGGTTCCCCCAAGGCCACCTTTGGTGGAATCATGCTTTGGTTGGTCATTGGGATTTTTTTTTTAAGATTTATTTTTATTGTTTTGTGCGTGTGTTTTGTGTGCATGTATGTCTATGCACCAAATGCATGTGTGGAGGTTGTGAGCCCCCATGTGGGTGCTGGGAATCGAACCTGGGTCCTTTGCAAGAACAAGAAGTTCTTGCTCTTAACCACGGAGTCAACTTTCCAGTCCTGTCACTGGGATCTTATGAAGAGTGAGGAGATGTTGTTTATGCCTTAGGGACACAGTTCTTTTGGTTTTGCTTTGTTTGAGACAGGGCCTCACTAAGTAGTCCAGCAGGCTTGAAGCTCGCTATGTAAGCCAGGCTGGCCTCGAATTTACAGAGATCTGCCTGCCTCTGCCTCCTAATGAATCACTATGCCTGGCAAGAATTCTTGCAATGAAGAGGGACCAGGGTCACTGCTGCCAGCTATGGCCATGCCATCTTGAAGTATTTCTCCACTGTGGTGAATTAATGATAGTTTCCCAAACCTACACTAATCTACATTAATCCAGGCTGTTCTCCTAGACTCCTCCCAACACCCTGCAACAAGCCGAGGACAGCTGGTCACAAGAGGTGCTTATGACCACCTGACATTCTGTTTTGCTTTTTGAAACAGGGTCTCACTGTGTATCCTTGAATGTGGAGCTCACTAGAGAGAACCAGCTGGCCTGGAACTCACAAAGAGCTACCTGCTTCTGCCTCCCAAGTGCAGGTTAAAGGTATGCGCCACTATGCCCGCCCTGACACACATTCTCTTTCTCTTACTATTTACTCCTCCACTCCTGGAATCAGAAGATTTGATCCGCCCATCCCTTCCTCCCACCCCCATCCCCCCATAACTACCCCTACTCTGTGAACAGCCAACTCTCTGGTTGTAGAAGTTGCTCACTGCCTCTCACCTTGGGTGGCTCCTACAGGGAGCTGGGGCTGAGGGCATTGGACTGACTCTTACACCTCCGAGCGCCTGCTCCAGTTTGCCCTGCCCGCCATGTTGGGAGAAAAGACACCCCAAACCAGATCGCATTTAGCTCTAGTTGCCCAGAACCCTGCTTCTTTCTATATCAGGTCCCAATAATCAATCTGAGCCTGAACTCCAGCTTGGCAAGCTTTCAGGGATTGATTTCTACTGACTGGGATCGGGGTCATTGCCTCCATCTGAACCCTAGGTAACCTGTGAATAGCTGGTTACCCTAAGCAACCCACCCCTAAGCAACCCAGATCAGTACTGCAGACTGCTTGGGCATTCCTTTCCTCATTCTTTCCCGGTCACTCCTGGTTGCCCAACTCCTCTCTTGGGAGGCGGCACTCTAGATGAGTTCCACACCACTATTGTCATTCTTTCACAAAGCCTCCTTCACCCAGACCTGACCCCTCCTGAAGATTCTCTTAGAGATGTCCTACTCTTTTCTTTCTTGTTTGTTTGTTTTCGAGACAGGGTTTCTTTTTCTCTCTCTCTTTTTTAAAAGATTTTATTCTTTTAATTATGTAAAGTGTTCTGACTGCATGTATGTCTGAGGGCCAGAAGAGGGCGCGAGATCTCATTACAGATTGTTGTGAGCCACCATGTGGTTGCTGGGAATTGAACTCAGGATCTCTGGAAGAGCAGCCAGTGCTCTTAACCTCTGAGCCATCTCTCCAGCCCAAGACAGGGTTTCTCTGTAGCTTTGGAGCCTGTCCTGGAACTAGCTCTTGTAGACCAGGCTGGCCTCGAACTCCCAGAGATCCGCCTGTCTCTGCCTCCCTAGTGCTGGGATTAAAGGCGTGCACCACCACTGCCAGGCCAGAGATGTCCTATTCTTACACCGCTGTCCTGCCCACCCTTCATCCTCAGATTGGAGCTGCCTCCCCCACTATTGCGACCCACCACATTCCTAATTTTTTTTTTACTTATTTATTTTTAAATAATTCATTGTTTAATTTAAATAGTTCATTGTTTTGCCTATATGTGTGAGGGTGTCAGATTCCCTGGAACGGGAGTTACAAAGAGATGTGAGCTGCCATGTGGGTACTGGGAATTGAGCCTGGGTCCTCTGAAAAATCAGCCAGTGCTCCTAGGTGGGTTTTTTTTTTTTTTTTTTTGGCTTTTCAAGACAGGGTTTCTCTGTGTAGCAGCCCTAAGTTTCCTCGTTCTTCGGCCAGTGTCATGACTACCATCTGTCTAAGTGGTTAGACTTGGTGGTTCAGGGCTGGCCTTCTTCCTTGAAAACCCTTGGGGTGCCCCTCCTTTAACAACAGAAGCCCTCATATTAACACTCTACCAATCTACTACTGTCTTCACCTTCCACAATCTTCTTGAACTCATATGTGACTTGACTCCTCTCTCTCTCTCCCTTTCTCTCTCGCATTTAACAGATAACTACACTGTTGTTTGTTTGTTTTATTTAATTTATTTTTGGTTTTTCAAGACAGGGCTTCTCTGTGTAACCCTGACTGTCCTGAACTCATAGACCAGGCTGGCCTCAAATTCACAGAGATCCTCCTGCCTCTGCCTCCCAAGTGCTAGGATTAAAGGCGTGCACCACCCCCATTCCCCCATCCCACAGCCGCTGGCTTACATACACAGTTTATACAAAACCCTTTAATCACCTTTCAATGCTATAAAATGCTTAATCCATCCACTTTCCTTCCTGTAGACTTTAGCCCTACAAACCACTCCCATTCTTTTCTTGATCCCCCAACTTGTTGCTACTTTCTAACCCTAACCCCAACCCTAAGTTCCTAGTGCTTAGACCCCCAACTGGTATATTGATGGGTGCTCTTTTTTTTAAATATTTATTTATTATGTATAAAATATTCTGTGTGTGTGTGTGTGTGTGTGTGTGTGTGTGTGTGTGTGCAGGCCAGAAGAGGGCACCAGACCTCATTACAGATGGTTGTGAGCCACCATGTGGTTACCAGGAATTGAACTCAGGACCTTTGGAAGGGCACGCAATGCTCTTAACCACTGAGCCATCTCTCCAGCCCTTGATGGGCGCTCTTTAAGGCTATGCCACTGTCAAGGCAACACTACCTTAGAGCCCCATCTCCACCCCAACATTGCCTCAAGGCAGGCAGAGGCCATCACCCCTTACCGGGGCCCTGACACTAGCACATAAAGGAAAGATTGGTGTCTACACTGACTCTACATACACACGACACATCCCCCTGCCTTCATTTGGCAAGATAAAGGCTCTCTGACATCACAAGAGACACCTTTAATCAACTGCAAATTAATCTACAAGCTCAACCATGCCACCATCAATGATAGCTATCCACAGTGGCCAGGTGGCCCAAGGCCACACTCAGGGGTTGTGACAGAAGCCAAGGTAAAGGGGATCTGTCACTGGCTACATCTAAGCTCAAAAGCGGCTCCAGACCCTGATTCTAAGACTTCTAACCTTTCTGGGGACCCTCCACCTGTTTGCGTTTCTGCTCACACAGGTCCGGCCTCCATGAGGATAGCTGGCACAACCCGGAGATTCCCTGACTTTTCGGTCACTCCTGGACCAAGCGACAGACGGACTGGACTGCAGAGTTCTCAGGACCACTTCCCTGTGCCTCCCACCACCGCCAGCCACCCCCGAAGAGCCATGATTCGCCCTTGGGTTCTCTGTCTCCTCTTTTCTTACCCCTCTGCCTGTTCTGAGAGCTGGATGCCCCTCATAAACCTCGCCCACCGCTTCCTCAAGGACACTAACTCCTCCTTCTCTTCTGACTGCTGGGTCTGTTTGCCCATCCAAACCCAGCGCTCTCTAGCCGTCCCAGCCCCACTAACAACTTGGACGGACTCACCCATGAAACTTCATATTACATACTCGACCCGGACCCTCTCCGGCCCTTATCCTATCACGGACCTTGAAAAACGCCTCCTGAATTTCCAACCATTAACTGCGTATTACTCTTTTGTCAATCCTGACCGACGGGCCATTGCTCTTCTTCAGCTCACGAGCTTAACAGGCATACTTCCGATACTTTCCCGACTCACCTCTGTGAAATATACTGATGATCGCATCTATGAATCCGCCCAGCGCCCCATATGGGGGCCACTCTCTACGCAGACCCTTCTTGCCTCCCAGGCCCCTCTCTGTGTATCGCGTTTCTTCAAGGATTCAAAATATGCCACCTTCGTGGGCAATCTCTCTGCCTCTCTCTGCAACCACACCTTTCGTCTTTTGCCCTCTGCGGACCACCAATCCATTGATCTGTCTACCAGCCATGCGTTTGCCGAACTAATGACCATGCCAGGCTCTAAGTGGAGAAACCCCTTACGATTTTCAGGACCCCCTTCCCTAACCTCAGGGCAGCCTTACTACCCTTGCCTGGTCAATGACATCCATTGTCACACCTACCCAACCACTCCCTGGAGGCACTGTCCATCCCGCCCAACTAGCACCTGCTACAATCTCACGCTGTTTGAACCAGACAACAGAACTGACTCCATCACCCTGTCTGTGGACACCACATACTTCAAGATTAAACTCCAGGGACACAAAGATCCCTATCCACTCTTTCAGTACCAGCCCCTCATGGGAGCAGCCCTCTCTGGACAATATTCAATCTGGGAATATGAACCCACAGTCCAGGAAAATGGGGATGCCACCCCAAACATCTTCTCACATCTTCTCTCCTTAACGTACTCCTTTTGTCTCAACTCCTCGGGCGTCTTCTTCCTCTGCGGAAGCTCCACTTACATCTGTCTTCCGGCCAATTGGTCGGGTGTCTGTACCCTTGTCTTTCAATCCCCAAACATTGAACTCCTTCCCAGTAACCAAACCATAACTGTCCCCCTTTTCGCTACAATTCCCTCTTCGGTCTCCACTTTTCGCGGGAAGAGAGCGGTTCACCTCCTCCCTCTTCTTGTGGGCCTGGGCATTACTTCCGCCCTCGGGTTAAGCATCGCTGGCATCACCACTTCAACCATCTATTTCCAACAGCTTTCGAAGGCTCTCTCGGACAGCCTAGATGAAATAGCCACCTCCATTATTACCCTCCAAGACCAAATAGACTCGCTGGCGGGCATCGTCCTCCAAAACCGTAGAGCTCTAGACCTCATCACTGCCGAGAAAGGGGGCACCTGCCTCTTCCTCCAGGAAGAGTGCTGCTTCTACGTAAACCAGTCTGGACTAGTCCGGGACGCAGCAAGGAAACTCGGAGAAAGAGCGTCTGAATTCCGCCCGAGCTCCAGCTCTTGGATCCAGGGACTGGGGTTGGGATACTGGCTGCCATCGTGGTTGTCTTCCTTCTTGGGGCCCATTCTCTTTATCCTCTTTCTGCTCATTTTCGGGCCTTGTCTTCTTAATTGCCTGACTCATTTTGTATCCCAGCGAATGAGTTCTTTCATTCAGAACACAACCAAAGGGCACGTGGACAAGATTCTTCTGCTTCGAGATTCCCAATACAAGAGACTTCCCCAGCAGCCCTCGGAGGAGAACGCAGTCTAGCAGGAAGGAACCTGAGCCGCAACTTCCTCCCATCTCTATTTACCGACCTGAAGAAATAAACATCATCCGTGTTAGCCATGCACACGCCATTTTGAAAAACTTCTCCATTTTGCTTAAATGGCGCTAGTTTTTCCCTACACCACAGCAGTTAGAATTCTAGGCTTCTTTTTCTAGATGCCTGGCGTTCCTTGCACCCCTCATAATGGCTGGCCCTTGGCGATGTTTGTGATCACCCAGCAATCTCCAGTCACTGCTCATGACTCTTTGACTCTTGATCATTCCCAGCAACAGAAGCTTTTGGGCCCTCCTCCTGTGCCCCCCCCCCAACTATGTAAGTGGAGAACTCCCTTCTCAACATCTTTCTCAGATTAAACCCATCCTGTTGTAGAAGTTGTTTATTTCCTTGTTTGTCTTTCCTTCCTTGGACCTTTCAGCCACCACCCCATGGGCTTCTGAACCAGAGGAACTTATCTGGATGCCAGCTCCCCAGTTCCAGGGACAAGGGTCAACCTTGAATATATTTCCCCTCCTGCTGCTGCCAAAAGAACAAAACTGAGAATCTTCTAGACAGCTAAGTTCACTTGATTTACAAGGGACTCTACTATTCCAAACGTAGGCCGCGGTCCTACCTCTTGCCACACGTCCTTTCTGTTAAGGGGAGCATTAAAGGGACACTCGGACAGCCTCAGCTGCTGAGTCAGTTGTGCCAATCACCTGCCTCAGGCGCCCTTTCCTGCATGAGCTATGAAACACGCTTCAAAGGGCCTGTCTGCCACAGTCTCCTCCCCTGCTTCTCTTGCCTGTTCTGTCTGACCGCCTCTCTCTCTCATGTCCCCACTCCACGACAACCTTTCCCTCATTCACCCCGCGCCCCCCGCATACACCTTTTGCACTAACACTGCTACTGTTCTCTGAGGGGATTACCTAGGCAGAGCCCTCCATTGGGACCCTTCTACTGCGTTTTTATCCTTTCAGGGAGAAAGCCCCCCACAGGCTCAGATGTTTGAATACTGAGTCCCCAGTTGGTGCTGTTGGGAGATTTAGGAGGTATGGCCTTGTTGGAAGAGGGGTGCTCCTGGAGGTGAGCCGTGGAGAATTTAAAGAGCCAGGCCACTTTGCCTTGTGCCTGTGGCTCAAGAGGTGAGCCTTCAGCTTCTGCTGTGTCTACCATTTGCTGCATTGCCCTCCCCTCCCCCACGAGAGACTCACCATTCCGGGAGAGTAGGACGAATAATCCCTCCTCTTCCTAAGGTGCCTTGGTCATGATGTTTTTATCACAGTGATAGAAAAGTAACACAGAGAGTCACGGCATTGGCATTTTATCTAGCATACATGAAATGTAGTCCAGGCTAGACCTAAACTCATCACAGTGATGCCCCTGCCTCAGTTTCTTGAGTACTTGGGACCACAGGAATGCATCACGACACTCAGACCTTGTTTCTTAGTCAGAGGTACGAACTGGTGACATTCCATCTGCCTCTAGTGCTGTGTTCTGGGAGGAAACAGAAGGATCTTAGTGACGTGAATTCCCAGAAGGGCCCAAAATTCTCAAAAGAGATGCCCCTTTACACGGCTGGAGAAATTAGGTCTGTGGCTTAGAGTGCTTGCTTCTCTGAGTTCGGTTCCCAGCAACCAAGACTGGGTAGCTCACAGCCGCCTGCAACTCGGGCTTCAGCGAAACCTATTTTCTTTTCTGACTCAAAAGAAACTGCGCCCAGGTGCACACGCATACACATACACATTATTTAAAAAACAATCTTTACACAGATGTCCCCTTAGCCTTGGTACTGTTCCTAGGACAGAGCTGGAGGAAGCCGACCCCAGGCAAAAGAGCTCACAGAGAGCTGGGTATGTCAGCATGCCTGTCATTCCAACACTCGGGAGGCTCAGCCTGCAGGCTGGAGAGTTTAAGGTCAGCCTGGGCTTACCTAAATGAGACCTTATCTCAAAAAGCTGAATCTACGCAGTTTTATTTACAGAGGGAGTTCTCTCAGGAAATCCGGAAGGCTGCAGGGAAAAGCTCCCAGGACCTCAGAAGTCTGTCTCCCATCAGCGGACAGCAGTGCCCTACGTCAGCTTCCCCTTCCTCTGTCAGTTGTACCAACCAGAGGAGTAGACAGAGAGGCTTCCTCCAAGGCAGGAAGAATCCGGAACCAGCCAAGTCGGAGTGTCTAGAACAGCCCGGTGGTGGCCCCCTCAGCAGACGTCTCCATGGCGACGCCACGCCCACCCTGATGCGGAGTGCTCAGCTGTAAGGCTAAGCTACCTCAGATTCAATAGGCAGAGGCTACCATCCTCATTCAAACCAGAGTCTCCACACAGTGGTGTTTGGACTTTAAGTTTCTTTAATGCCTATTGCGAGGAGAAACCGGAAGGCGGGTGGTGTAGTAGAAATCGAAAACTCCCACGGAATCTCCCCCACCCACCACTCCCCTCACCCCCTGGTTCAAGACCACAATAGCTGGAGCACACAGGGTTAATGATATGCTGTGTTCACAGTGTTTTGTCCAAGGTTTTTATTTTCTAAAAAAAATTTATTTATTTATTATGTATACAAGATTCTGTCTATTTGTATGTCTGCAGGCCAGAAGAGGGCACCAGACCTCATTACAGATGGTTGTGAGCCACCATGTGGTTGCTGGGAATTGAACTCAGGACCCTTGGAAGAGTAGGCAATGCTCTTAACCACTGAGCCATCTCTCCAGCCCTTGTCCAGGGTTTTAAGTGAGGTCCAAAGACGTGAGTGTTTCTCATGTTATTCCAAATTCCTTGAAAACAGATTCTAATGTATTTTGAGACAGGTTTCACTATGTAGCCCTGACTGTCCTGGAACTCACTGTGTAGACCAGGCTGGCCTTGAACTCACAGAGATCCGCCTGCCTCTGCCCCCTGAGTGCTGGGATGAAAGACCTGTACCACTATGCCCAGCTTTAAACAGCCATTCAGAGACTGGAAAATATCCCGTTAAAGGAGCTGATGGCGGCAGGGAAGAACCAGTCATTAACAATGTTTGCTGCTCTCACAGAATACCTGAGTTCTGTTCCCAGCACCCACAATGGGAGGATGGGGTCTTATAGCCACCTGTAACTCCAGCCCCAGGGCAATTCCAAACCCACCTTTGGCCGTGGCAGGTGCCCCCACTCAAGTACACACACAAACATAATTAAAATAATATCAGCCGTGCCAGACTTGGTGGTGCATGCCTTCAGTCTGAGCATTTGAGAGATAGTCTCATGTCATGAGTTCAAGGCCAGACTGCTTCACTAGTGGGTTCCAGGCCAGCCAGGACTACGTAGTGAGACTCTATTTCAAAAAATAAAAGAAACCTTCGAAAGGAAGGGGGGGGGGAGAACTCATTGCCAAAGCACTTGCTTAGTTAGCATGCCAGCCGCTGAATTCCATCCCTGCCTTCATATATAGCTAATATTAAGATTATGGGCTGGGACCAGACATGATGGCACATGACTGAATCGCAGCATGGGAGAGGCAGAGGCAAGTGGATCTGGAGTACTACTAAACCAGTGCAGGCTACAGAGGGAGTTCAAGCTACTCTGGGTAAGTTAGTGAGACTCTGTTTCAAAAGGAGAGGCTGGGGTGTAGTTTCTGGGCAGAGCACAGGCCTAGACTCCTCCACTGACACCAGTGGTGTGGCTAAGACATAGAGTGCCTGCCAGAAATCCTCCAGGAAGGGAAGAGTTTGCCTTTTTCTCACCTAGAATCAGCTTGCCAATAGCCAGGGCCAAAGGTGCCCCTCTCAGGTCAGTCACCCTTTGAGGCATTGTCCAGGAGCTGCCAGGTGATGCTTTGGAGCTGATGGCGAGAGCCTGAGGCAGGTGTTTAGCCTGCAGGTTTTTGCTCTGGGTCCATTTGGGGGGTTTGTCAGTTGGGGATTCCTCCTGTCTACCTGCTGAGGGCACGAACAGGATGCTCAGGGGCCTCACATGGGGACTTGTGACCCTTCTCCCTCTTCAGTAGGGTCTCATGTAGCCTGGGCTATATTCTCCAACTTATTAAGTAGCCAAAGCTGGCCTTGACTTTTTTTCCTTCATCTCCTACTGGAGTTACAGGCATATGTCACCACACAGTTTTATGCTGTGTTGGAGATTGAATTCAGGGCTCTGTGTGTAAACTGAACATTCTACCAACTGAGCTACATCCCCAGCTTCCCATTTCTTTTTTATTATATGTTTAATTATATGTATGTGTGTAGTTATGTGCACGCATATCTGAGTTACAGGCAGTTGTAAGTTACCTAATGCAGGTGTTGGAAACTGAATTCAAGTCCTCTACAAGAGCAGTATATGCTCTTCAACCATGTTATGTGGGAGGTGGTATTAATTTTCCTTCTCTTTCAGACATGGTCTTATATATAGCCCTGGCTGGCCTGGAACTCTCTATGTATACCAGGCTGGCCTCGAGCTAATACAGATCTGTCTCAAGCGCTGGAATTAAAGGCAGGTGCTGCTATGCCCAGCTAATTATTTTTTTCTGTTAATGAAGATGGAACCAAGAGCCTCATTAATGCTAAGCAAATATTCTACCACTAAGCCACACTCCAGCCCCTCACTGGGGGATTGTAGGCAGGGGCTCTACCACTGAGCCAGGACCCAACTCAGGAGGTAGATTCTTTCCACTCTGCCATGATTTGGGTCCTATTTCAAAACTGAAGTTGTCCACCTAGCTAGCTACATAGAACCTTGCTACTTCCTAAACACCCTCTCCTCCACCTTGCATACTCTTCAGTAATGAGGGGTTAGCCCCTTCTTTTCACCTGAGCTCTCTTGGCTGCCTCAGGGCTTGCACAGTGCTGGCATCATTACACAACCACTCTTGTTCTGTTGAATTGAACCACCCTGCGTCCTTTAAAGATGGGGGAAACTTGTCAGGCGGTGGTGGCGCACGCCTTTAATCCCAGCACTTGGGAGGCAGAGGCAGGTGGATCTCCGTGAGTTCGAGACCAGCCTGGTCTACAAGAGCTAGTTCCAGGACAGGCTCCAAAGCTACAGAAAAACCCTGTCTCGAAAGAAAAAAAAAAAAACCCAAACAAACAAAAAGACGGGGGAAACTGAGGTCAAAAGGTTAAAGTCCCACCACACCAGGCTGAGTGAGACCTTATGATTTTTATTTTGAGACAGGGTCTCATTGTGTAGCTCAGTTTGTGCCCCCATCATCCTGCCGAGTGCCAGGTGGTAAGGAGTGCCTTCAGGAGGCACACCTGAAGTTCTCACTTCAGGTACACATTATTCCTCCCACCCACTCCTGGCCTCTTTCAACACAGTCCTTAA
>PVIU01010139.1:13856-71809 GCA_004026605.1 Ondatra zibethicus
GGCGGACCGAGAGGAGGCAAAGGGGTGTCGGGTCCTGGTCGCTGCTGGCGCTCCAAGGTAGGCGCAGCTCTGGGGACGCGCGCGATGGGGGCGCGCGGGCAACAAAGGACGCAGAGTCGCGGGGGGCGGCGGCACCCTAGCCTGGGAAGAAAAGGGGGGAACTATCACCGGGGCATTGTCGTTGCGTGGGCAGGGACAGCGGGCAAGGTCGCCGCCGTTGGTGGGCGTGGGCGGTATGAACCCCAACTTCCTCAACCAGGAGGGCTCACTGCTGGGGTTGGGGGACGCCCCTGGATTGCACTCCCGGATGGTGCGCACATCCACAGACTGGGGTTCGGATGTATTTGTTGGAGCCCTCTTTCCAAGAGCAAGTTCAGACAGCTGGACGAGCTGCAGAGCTCTTGGAGGCTCTCAGGCTCGGGGGGGGGGGCACAGCCTGGTGGGCGCGGCCATCAGTCCTCATCCCCAGATTCTAGGCATCTGGGATGAGACGCGGAGGCCCCCGCCCCACCACCTGGAGTTGCCTGATTCGTACCCTTAGCAAAACTTGATTGGAGAGCCTGGCTTGGAATAGGAGGGTAGGGTAAGTGGGAGGCCCAAGCAGGGTGGCTTTCCTCAGGGGTGCCCCCCCCAAGCTGGCGCTGGTGGCTGGTGAGGCAGCAGATTTTTTCCCTCCCCCAGGGAGGGGCAGTGGCGACGCAGGATGCAGGGCTGAGCCACCAGGGCCAGCCCGCGTGGACTCCAGGCGGGGCCTGTGTGTGTTTGTCCCGGGCACACTGGGCTTTGCCACGCGTGCCTCCTCTACAGCCTGGCCCAAGCCAGGAAAGGTCGCTACAGAGGGACACCTTAGGGGTGGAGGAGTCACAACACAGGAATGCACCCAGTCTCTGAGATTCCGCTCCTGTCTTCTGGGCTACAAATGGCGGGGGTGGAGGAGTGGGGGGGTTAGAACTAGAGAGGGAATTGGCCTTAATCTTGAAAGGTGTCCAGACAGAGGATGGTGGGGGTGGGGCTGGCCTAGGGCTGTGCTCTGAGGAGGTAGAGAGCACCACGTGGGGCTACCTTAGCTCTGCTGTGAGCCAGAGGCGGCCTCTCCATCAGTTGTAATGTAAACAATGAGCCCTTCATTCATAAGGCTGCTGTCACCTGGATTGGCACCACCAGGGGCTGGCAGGTACACAGAACCGGAACCGCTTTGCACAGCCCAGCCCAGCCTGATGCCCGTCTGTGGAGAAGCTGGAACACAGACGTGGCACAGCTGAAGGGTGGGGCAGACCCTGAAGGGTGGTTGAGCCCAGTGCCCTGCCCAAGGGTGCTTTTTGCATAGGAGATGGATGGTTCCCGCAAGAGCTTCCAGATAGGAGGCATTCTGGCTTAGATGCGCAGAGAAAGATTTAGGTTAGTGGGGCGTGAAGTTCAAGGCAGAGCCTGTTAGTTCTCTCCCTTCATACAGTAGGTGCCCACTTAACACAGGACACATGGGTCTCAGCAGTGCCCAAATTCCCAAATTTCCTCAGGAAAACACATCCTGAGGAGCAGGGGCTGCTGTGTGCTTGGGTGGCTGAGAGTTCAGATGCTAGAGCTTGATATCGTGAGTTCAAATCCTTGCTCTGCTACTTGCATAGCTGTGTGGTTCTGGACAAGATCATATACCTCTCTGTCTCCATTTGCCCATCAGTAAAATGGGTTTACTGAGGGTATTTGCCTTTTAGGACTTTTGAGAGGATTATATATCCTAGGATAGAGCTTTTGTGATTTTACTTATTTGTATATTTGGTGGCATGGGAAATTGAACCTAGGACCTCATGCATTCTCTGCCTGGGCCATGCCCCTATCCTCTTACTGGGGGCTTCTAGGCAGGTGTTTTACATACTAAGCCACACCCCAGCCCCTCACTGGGGGATTCTAGGCAAGGGCTCTACCACTGAGCCACACCCCAGCCCCTCACTGTGGGATTCTAGGCAGGTGCTCTACCACTGAGCCACACCTCAGCCCCTCACTGGGAGATTCTAGAGGGGTGCTCTACACTGAGCCACACCCCAGCCCCTCACTGGGGGATTCTAGAGGGGTGCTCTACACTGAGCCACACCCCTGGGGTGGATTCTAGATAAGAGCACCACCATTGAACTACAGTCCCAGTTGAAGAGTTTTTTTGCTACAGGAAATGACCCTCAGCCCGGGGCAGGAGGAGACTTCTCCCCTACTCTGGCTGCTGTCTACCTTCACACAGCTTAGCCTTTTAGACCCGCCCCAGGGCCTGTTCTTTCTGCCTCCCTTCTTCCAACTTCCTGCTTTCCTTCATTGATGGTAATGCATTATAAAAATCCACTTAGCCCTAAGTCTTCCTTGTCTTCACCTGGAAACAAACCCAGTGTGATTTCCAGCCCCTCTCTGGTCCTGCAACTGCACAGCTTTGCCCAGAGAGGCGACTCTGCCACCCCGTAGCGGAATTTAGGCCTTCATACAGGTTTTTAAAAAACACATATTAAGTGCTTCCTCTGAGCCAGGAATATTTGGTCCTACACTCCCACTCCCTTTTGAGGCAGGGTCTCAACTGTGTAGCCCAGGCTGGCTTGGAACTTGTTACATAGCCCAGACTGACCTTGAATGCACAGATACCTGCCTGCCTCTGCTTGCTGAGTGCTGGGACTAAAGGCACGTGCTACCATGGTCAGTGGTTCTGCCTTTTGTATAAACATACATTCAGTTGTTGGTTTTTGCATTATTTTGAAGATTTACGTTTATCTTTATTCATGTGTGTCTATGGGACTGTATGCCATGTGTGTGTAGGTACAACACGGAAGCCAGGAGAGGGTATGGGATCCCGTGGAGATGGAGTTACAGACTGTTGTGAGCTGCCTGATGTGGGTGCTGGGAATGAACCTGACTCCTCTGAAACAGCAGTAACAACTTCGGATCCCTGAGCTGTCTCTCTTTAGCCCCTGCTTTGCTCATTGGATTTGAAGTCTCATACATCCCAGGCTTGCCTTAGACTTATATAGCCCCAGCCTTGAACTTCTGCTCTCTGCTCCTCCTGCCTGCATTTCCCAGCAGCTGGGGTGGCAGATGTACCACCCCTCCAGGTTTATATGATGATGGGGATAGACTTGGGCTTCATACATCCTAGTTCAGCACTTCACCAAATGAGCCCCAGCCCCAGCTCTGGCTTTGTTCTTTTGTTTGTTTGTTTGTTTTAAAGGCGAGGTTCCATGTAGCTCAGACTGGCCTCAAAGTCACTATGGAGCCCAGGCTAATCTTCCTGCCTCCACTTCTGGAGTTCTGGGATGACAGGTATGCACCACTGCGTGCTTTGCCCATGCATTGGTTAAGCACTTACTGTGTGCCTACAGGACACACCATCTTCCGCAAAGTCATTTTACCTGCTCCCAGGTCTGTTTCTCTAAAGTGTAATTACAGTTGTGCCGACACTGCCACACCCTTTGTCAGTACAAAGTCTAAACACTATCTGGCTTTTGGAGCCTACACAGTTGCCTTCCATGAGGCTGGCTCCCCTCTGTGTCTCTGTCTGTCTGACTGGCTAGCTCTCTCTCTCGCTCTCGTCAGCTGACCAGATTTTACATGCCTCCAATAAGGTCACCTCAATTCTCTTTATAAGCTATAAGTATGGGCATGGTTCGTTGAACCCAGCTGTCACGGAAGGGACACAGAATTGGAAGAGGCCCGGCCCCCTTGGATGCCCCGTTGTTGGGAGTCTTTGTTGTTTTGAGACAGGATCTCATGTAGTATAGGCTGGCCTCAAACTTTTTGCATACTAGAGGCTAGCCTGATTGTCCTTTCCAAGTACTGGGGTTACAGATATGTAACATCATGGTTGGCATTTGTGCGTAAGTGCGTGCGTGTGTGTGCATGTGCATTTGTGTGCGTGTGTACGTGTGTGTCTGTGTGTGCATTTGGGTGGACATGTATGTGTAGAGGCTAAAGGTTTACTCTCTTCCTCAATCCCTGTCCATTTCATGCTTTATTTATTTTGTGTTTATGTGATGGTGCGTGGGTGTGTATATGCATGGGTACTTATGGAGGTCAGAGGACAACTTGCCCGGAGCTGTTCTCTCATTCTGCCGTGTGGATCCCAGGGATTAAAGTCAGGTTGCTGGACTTGGTGGCAAACCCCTTCACCTCCTGCGCCATCTTGCTGGCCCTTCACCTAATTTTTTTGAGACAGGGTATGTCACTTAACCTGGGCCTCACTGACTCAATGAGGCTGGCTAACTATCCAGCCCCACGATCCTCCTGGCTACCTCTCTAGTGCTGCAATTCCAGGCGTGTGCTGCTTTTTGGCACAGGTGCTGGCGATCTGAGCTCAGGTCCTCAATGCTTGTGTGGCATGTCATTTGCCGAGGGAACCATCTCCATAGCCCCACTGTGTCTGGCTTCTTTGAGAAAGTTTTGCCCCCAGGAATCAGTCTCATTCAGTTAAGTAAAGCGAGGCTTCAGTTAACATCTGTTTATTTATTTTGTATTTATTTGTGTGTGTGCATGCACGCATGTGTGTGCTTGTGCGCACTCCCACGTACTGTGGTGTGCCTGTGGAGGTCAGGGAACAACTTTGAGGAGTTGTTTCTCTTTCTGCTGTGTGGGTACCAGGGATTGAACTGAGTTCATTTGGCTTGGTAGCCAGTCCTTTCCCTTCTGAACCAATCTCACCATCCTGCAGGCCCCCAAAAGGAGATTTCAGAGTAAGAGAAATGAGACTTATTCACTGAAGAGTTGCGGGGGAAGGGGGGACACCTAGCGCGGGAAGCTGGCCTGCAGCCCGGCCCCTCCTGTTTTGTTTTGTTTTTTTCTGGATGATGGTTTCGTTTTCTCTACCTTTGATCTTGCCTGTGTTTCATCTTTTCCTTGACTCTGCGGCCTGGCCCAGTGTGGCTATTCCAAACGCTGGTTTCAGCTCCTGATCATCGGCCCCTCCTGGTAGTATCCCCTTTAGTCCTGGGTTGCCAGAGAGACCGAATGAGGGGGCTACCCCCATATGCTCAGCTGATGGTAGACTGGGGCTGGGAACAGCTGGTATAGTCTGTCAGACAAGGTTTTGGTGCATGAAGTGTGTGTGCGCGCGTGTATGGGTGTGTGCGCGTGTGTGCGTCTGTGTCTGGAGGAATGGGGCATGGCTGTGCCTCGGAGCTGGTGGCAGCGATGGGGGAGGCAGTGTGATGGACAGTTCGCGGTTGTGTCACCAGATACGGTGTGGTGCTCCAGTCCTCAGCACTGTGACTTCGGAGAAACTGAAGAGTGTGACCTAGGTAAACCCTCTCAGCCTTGACCTGGGAGGAGGGTATACTGTCTCCTCCCCAGAGCTGGATACTGAAGGTGGGTCCAGTTGCAGCACCCTGCGTTTTCTGAGGCCCCAGAGCCTCTGTTGGCTCCATCTGCCTGGTCTTGGAGTGAAACCCGAACTGGAAGTGATGCCTTCAGGGCTGCTTAATGAACGGTTGTCTTTCAGAGCCGGAGGCAGAAGAGGCCGGGAGGAACCATTAGCAGGCTGTAAATACAGGGCTGTGTGCTGTCTCTCCTGGCTTGCCCCAGTCTCCGCCCTAGAGCATTGCAGAGTTGGGCAGGTGCTTGACAGCTGACCCACACTTCTTGCGCCCCACCAGGGGATTCTAGGTAGGCACCCAGCACTGTTTCATGCCCCTGTCCTTTCTCTGGGGGATTTTAGGTAGGTGCTCTGCCACTGAAACACGCCTCCAACCCACATGAAGATTGTTTACATTTTTTACTTTTATGGACGTTTTGCCTGCATGCCCGTTTGTTCACCAGATTCACTCGTGGAGGCCAGAGGAGGCCGTCAGATTCCCTGAAACTGGAGTTGACGGTTGTGAGGTGCCATGTGGATGCTGAGAATTGAACCCAGGTCTTCTGGAAGAGCAGCTGGTGCTCTTAACCACTGAGCAACTTCTCCAGTCCCAGATCCTTTAAAAACAAGCAACAAGGTTCCGCTTCACCCAGGTTGGTCTCAACCTCTCTGTGAAGTGGAGGATGACCTTGCACTCCTGACCCCCCTATCAATTGCAGGCACTTATCTATGTGCCAGGCCAAGCTGTGTGGTCCTGGGGATGGAACCCAGGACTTTGTGTACGTGAAGCCAGGACTCATCCCCACCTCCCAGGGCTCTTTAATGGAGCCACTAAGCTACCAGTTTTGAGCTGAGTGCCTGGCGCTGTCCTAGGTCCTGAGACGGACCCAGCGAATGAGCTTTGCCAAAGCTCACCCCAGCCTTCTGGGAGAAGTGGAGAGGGCATTCTGGGCAGCGGAGTACCACTTTGCAGGAAACCTGGGCATGAGTAAGATGGTACACGTTGTATGGTGGGTGCTTGGTGTCCAGCCTCCACTGGTAGCCAGGGTGAGACTGCCTTTTTGGAAGCAACAGTAGATGATGCTGATTTGGATGTCTTGCTGGTGGCGACTGAGCTTGTCTCGGGAGTCACTGCACTGTGTCCCGTCTCTCTTCCATTCTTCTCTCCCCACCCCTTGAGTGTCACTGGGCTTTAGTATCAAATGTGTGGGTTCTTTCTCCTCACTGCCCCCCTCTCAGTCATCCCTCCTTGCCCTCCCCTTGTCCGGCTGAATTCTCTCATGCTGTTCCAGGGCCAGACCCTGAACTCTTCTTCCTGTCTCTTCTTCCTTCCCGTCTCTTGCCTGTTCAGGATGTTGCGAGAATGGGAAAGGATGCTGGGGTGTCCTTTGACATGAAGGCTTACTGTGGAGAAGAGACTCGTTCTGTACAGTACCACATTGTACTGGACGATGACCCTGCCTGCTGCATCCTGCCCTCAGGGAGTCAGAGCTCTGGGGGAGAGACACATGGCATAGGTCCATAGGACAGGGTCGCTCATTTGAAGCTAGTTCAGTCTGATGGTACCAAAGTACCTAAACTGCAATCCAAGGAATTACCTGTGATTTAGTCATCCTGTTCCCACTTGAAATCCCAGTTAGATAGATGTAGAGGATTGGTGTGTGTGTGTGTGTGTGTGTGTAGTGTGAGATGTGTACATGTTTGTGCACATGTGTGAATATGTATGTGCCCATGGAGACCAAAGTAGAGCCTTAGGTATCTCACCACCTTTTTTTAAAAAAATATTTATTTATTTATTATGTATACAATATTCTGTCTGTGTGTATGCCTGTAGGCCAGAAGAGGGCACCAGACCCCATTACAGATGGTTGTGAGCCACCATGTGGTTGCCGGGAATTGAACTCAGGACCTTTGGAAAAGGAGACAGTGCTTTTAACCTCTGAGCCATCTCTCCAGCCCTCCACCTTTTTTTTTTAAATTTTAATTTAGCGTGTGTGTGTGTATCTGCATACCAGAAGAGAGCATCAGATCCTATTATAGGTGGCTATGAGCCACCATGTAGTTGCTGGGAATTGAACTCAGGATCTCTGGAAGAACAGCCAGTGCTTTTAACCACTGAGCCATCTCTCCAGCTCCACCTTATTATTTTATTTATTTAATTCATTTGTTTTTATTATTATTTTTTTCCAAGACAGGGTTTCTTTATATAACAGCTCTAGTTGCCCTGGAACTTGATTTGTAGATCAGGCTGGCCTCGAACTCACAGAGATTCACCTGCCTTTGCCTTCTGAATGCTGGGATTAAAGGCATGCACCACCATACCTGGCTTACTGCCTTTTTTAAAAAAAAATTACTACATTTATTGGGGCTAAAGAGTTAGATTAGCAGCTGGGTGGCCAGCCTGGTCTACAAAGAGTTCCAGGACAGACTCTGAAGTTACACAGTGAAATCCTGTGTAACTTAAAAAAAAGAAAAGTTAGATTAGCTGTTAAGAGCACTGGCTGCTCTTGCTGAGGACCCAAGTTCAGTTCCCAGCACCAACTTGGTGGTTCACAAACATCCATTACTCCAGGATTTAACCCCCTCTTCTCACCTCTGTGGACACCAGACATACATGTGGTGCACATACATACATATGGGTAAAACTCATGTGAAATAAAATGAATAAATCTAATACAATTTTTTAAAGTTGTTTGTTATTATTTTCTTTCTTTGGTTTTTCTTTCTTTTTTTGACAGAGTCTACGTAATCTTAGCTGGCCTCTCTCTCATGTAGAGTGTGCCTGTGTGTGTGTGTGTGTGTGTGTGTGTGTGTGTGTGTGTGTTGGTGTTCTTGGAGGCCAGATCCCCTAGAGCTAGAGATACAGGTCATTGTGAGGTGCCAAGAGTGGGTTCTGGGAGCTGAACTCAAGTCCTCTGGAGGAACAGCAAGCACTTTTAACTGCTGAGGCAGCTCTCCAGCATAGTTTGAATAATAAAATAAAACCAAATTATTATTACTGTGTATGTGTATCATGCATGGTGTGTGTGTGTGTGATCATGCATGGTGTGTGTGATCATGCATGGTATATGTGTGATCATGTATGGTGTGTGTGTGATCATGCATGGTGTGTGTATGATCCTGCATGATGTGTATTTGTTTTTTTTAACCACTATACTAACGAGGAATGATGTGTATTTGTGTGTGTGTGATCATGCATGGTGTGTATTTGTGTGTGTCACCATGCATGGTATGTGTTTGTGATCATGCATGGTGTGTGTTTATATCATGCATGGTGTGTGTTTATATCATGCATGGTATGTGTGTGTTTGTGTGATCTTGCATGGTGTGTGTGTGTGTGTGTATCATGTGGCATCTTTTGAGGTCAGAGAACAGCTCTTCGGAGTTGGTTCTCTCCTTCCATCTTTGCATGAGTTCTGGGACTTGAACTCAGGTCACCAGGTTTGCACAGGAAGTGCTTTTACCATCTAAACCATCACATTGGCCTGCCAGGTAGTTTAAAAAACCCAAACATTTAACTGTGTGCTTTAGTATATTCCTGTTGCTCTATGTTGCTCTATCCCTCCAGAGTCCGAGACAGAATCCACAGTTCTAAGCGAAACTGGTCTACATAACAGGACCCTGTTTCCAAATATATATATGTTAACTTTATACTGACTATAACCTTACATACAAAAATCCACATGGTGTCTCATACCTGTAATCCTATCACTCAGGAGGTGAAGGCAGGAGGCTCAGGAGTTCAGATGGTGAGTTTGAAGCCAGACCTGGTTACATGAGACACTCTCTCAAAAAAAAAAACAAAAAAAACCAAAGTTGGGCTTTTATCCTAGCACTGGAAAGGCAGAAGCAGGCAGACTTTTGTGAGTTCAAGGCAAGCCTGATCCACATGAATTAAAAACAAGCCAGGCCTTCAGGGCTTCATGAAGGGACCCTGTCTTAAAAAAAAAAAAGCCAACTAAATAAACAGACAAACAAAATAACCAACCACGTTGGCAGTTGACTGGGGGCTGACTGCTGTTGGTCTGTTTTCCCTGCTCAGCTATCCCAGCTTCAGCCACTTTCCTCCCTGAAGTCAAGTCTCTGTGTGTCTAGCTGGTGCTTTGATGTTGTCTCCCAGAGCCTCACGCTGGTCTCTGCTGCCATTGCTCTCTCTGCATGATGGTCTGCCTTTTTGGCACTCTCAAGGGGCCCAAGACATAACCAGGGGCCTCACCCCTATCTTTTATACATCTCTGCCATGGGCTTCCCAGTAGTTAACACAGCCTTGCAAGTATTGGGCCTGGGCTGCTGCCTGGTGACCCCCGTGTCCAGGGGAGAGAGGAGGAAGGAGGGTGAGTGGACTCCATCTCTCTGGTTCTCCCATGCCCGAGGCCCAGCTGGTTTGAGGCTTGGAAGTTGGCAAAACTCACAGGGAGGGCCCGTCCCAGCCTTGCCTTTGGTTTGTCTTGGACTGAGAGGTCATGGACTCGGGTGACCTCTCAGTGACCCATAGCAAGCTGCCTGTGTTCTCTGACCCTCAGCCAGATGCAATCAGAATGGTGTCCAGGCCCGGTAATCTTAGCACCGGGGAGAAAGAGGCAGGAAGATGGAGAGTTTGGGACCAGCCTAGGCTATATATCAGATACCAAAAACAAGGGGCTTCAAGCTGGCTCAGCAGGTAAAGGGACTTGCTGACAAACCCCAATGGCCTGAGTTCGATCCCCAGAACCTTCTTGTGGAAGAAGAGAAATGAATACCCGTTCCCATTGTCACCCTTTACACATGGAACATGCATAAACAGCCACCCCCCTTCCCGCCTCCCCGTAAAAATTTAAAAACTGAAAGAGAGGAGGCTGGACTTGAGCCTCAGTAGTAGTAATACCCTTATCTGGGGACTGTCTCCTGGCAGAAGCACTCAGTGAAGGAACCAGGGCCAGGGGCTTGGCTGGAATTCTGGGCCAGGGTGCCTGTATCCTGGTACCCTCCTCCCTGCCCCGGGGCCACATTATCTCTGAGGAGTTGGGCTTTCCGTTGCCCCACTTGGCATTGTTCCCGTCTTTGGGGCACCACCAATTCACTGGGTCGACATCCTGGGCCTTGTCCCTTGCTGAAACTGCGGCCAGTCGCCCCCAGGCCGCTGAAATGGAAAACCCTGAAATAGAGCTCCCGTTTCTTCCAGGAAATGGCAGTTGAGGGCAGCACAGAGAGGCCGGGAGTTCCCAGACAGTGCTCCTGTGCACAGAGCCAGGGGAGAGTTGGGCCATGGGACTTCTGAGCTGTGTCAAGTATCTGGGATACTCCTGGGGTTATGTCTTCCCAACTCAGGCATCCTTACCCCCACAAGGCAGCCATACATAGACCCCAGTTTTTGTTTTCCTGTCCTTTTCTTTTCTTTTCTTTTCTTTCTTTCTTTCTTTCTTTCTTTCTTTCTTTCTTTCTTTCTTTCTTTTTTTTTTTTGAGGCAAGGTTTCTCTGTGTAGCCCTGGCTATCCTGTTACTTACTCAATAGGCTAGGCTAGCCTCAAACTCAGAGATCCGCCTGCCCCTTCCTTCCAAATACTGGGATTAAAAGTGCACCACCAAGATGGTCTACAATTTTTAAACTGTTTTTGTAGCCCAGGCTGGCCTCAGACTCACAGTGTGGCTGAGGATAACCCTAAACTTCTGATCTTCCTGCTGCACCTCCCAAATTTTGGGATTATATAACCACCCCTGGTTTATGCAGTGCAGGGGATTGAGCCCAGGGCTTCATGGATGCTAGAGCAAAACACCTTACCCACCCAGCTTGATTTTTTTTTTTAATTTTAATTTTATTACATTTTAGTGTGTATATCTGCCAGTTCTGCCCTTCCATCCTGTGGTCCCTGGGGATCCAACTCAGGTCGTCAGGTTTGGTGGCAGTTGTCTAAACCTGCTAGGCCATTTGCCTACCTGGAACTCCAGGTCTTCCTTCCTCCTCCGCCTCTTTTGTGCTGGGGTCAGTCTGTGCAGACCACGCCTGCCGCCTGCATCCCATCTTACGGGTGATAACCCTGGTACTGTCACCTTGGAGTGAGACTGAATTTAGACCTCAGGCTGCACTAGTTCTTCATGGCCTCTACCATGGCTGTGCTGTGGCCAGAGGCCACATCGCCTTGTCACACAGCTTTCTCAAGTCCCCACCCCACCCCCTGCCCCCCACCCCACAACCAGCTCTCTGTCCCAGAGCAGGGCTGAGTCACAGAGGGCCAGCTCAGCCCTTTGCCTCCTCCCCTCTTCCTGCTACCACTCTCCCCTCCCCCATCCCCCTTCCGGTCCCCTCCAGTCCCCTGGCTGGGATAGCTGGAACTGGCCGAATGCCGGCTCGGTTCCTTTCTGCCAGCTCCCGGCTCTCTTTTGTTAGTTGAAGCAAGCAGGCACTGTCCCTTGAGGTCAGGGTCTTGGAAATATTGTTTTAGGACAGGGCCACTGGGCTGGGAGGTAGGGAAGGGCTAGCCCCGGGGCCACTTCAGCATGACCGCCCCACTGTGACGCCACTGTGAGGGAAACCATGAAATAGAGTTTATCTTTCTAGCTCCTGGCTAGAAAGAACATGAATATGTTCTTCCTAAAATAACGTATTTCACTTTATTTTTGCGTGTGGGCCTGTGTGTGCTGGATGCACATGAGGAGGACAGTTTCTGAGAGTTGGTCTCTCTTACTGTGTAGGACCTGGGCATTGAACTCAGGTCCTCGGGCTTAGCAGCAAGCACATTTATCTTCTTAACTATCTCTCCAGCATCTCTTCTTTCCTTTTCTTCTCTTTCTTCCCTTCTTCCTTCTCCTTCTTTACTAATCCCCTGTTTCTCCCTCCCTTTCCCTCTGTCTCTCCTTCCTTCCTTTCTCCCTTCTCTTTTCTTCCTGTGTGTGTGTGTGTGTGGTCCCAGTGTACATATATGCACCCATGTGTGGAAGTCAGGGGTCAACTCTGGATGTTGTTTCTTTGTTTTTTGAGACAGGCTTTTCCACTAGCCTGGGGTCACCAAGAAGACTAGGCTGGCTGGTGGCAGAGGCAGGTGGATCTCTGTGAGTTTGAGGCCAGCCTGGGTCTACAAGAGCTAGTTCCAGGACAGGTTCCAAAACTACAGAGAAACCCTGTCTCGAAAAACAAACAAACAAACTTGCAGCAATCCTCCTGCCTCAGCCTCCCGAGTGCTGGGATTAAAGGAGTGAACTGACAGGTTTTTTTTTTTCTTTTAGATCTTTTCTGGTGCCTATGGCAGTGCCCATCAGATAGGTGTAGGCCAGACCAACAAGTGAGACCAGTGGACAGAGGGACGAACTCTGCTCCGCTTTCCGTGGCAGCCCAGTTCACCAACTAGCTGTCCCCTGTGGTCGCTCATAAGTTCTGCAACTTCTAGCAGCCACAGCTAGGCAGCCCCAAAGCAAAGATCACTTCTCCGTCTACAAGTGACCCAGTGTCGTGGAGCTTGGTGAGGTACACTGGTAATCACACTCTGGAGGCTGGCTTAGGAGCAGAAGATCCAGTCTAGGATATGTAGTGAGACCCCATATCAGAAATAGCAAGCCAAAAGAGAAGAGGCCCGTGCGGCACACCAGCCCTGAGTCCATCCCCAGGCCTGAGTAAATCAGGTGTGGTGGTTCGCATCTGTATTCCCGCCCTCAGGAGATGGAGGCGGAGCTCAGGGTCTTTCTCTACTGTATAATGAGTTGGAGGCCAGCCTGGGGTACAGGATACCCTATCTCAAGCAAAAGGGAGAGGAAAGACTGGCAGCCTCTGATGGGCTCTGGCAGTTTCAGGACTACTGGGACCAGCCAAGTTCCCAGGTCCTAGTGAGGACATTATGACTCCATTGCCCCTGTGTTTTGTTCGCAGGTGACCAAGGATGGCAGAGAGGATGTGACCATCATCTGCCTTTGTCTGCCCTCCTAGTGGCACCACCATGCAGAAGCCCAGTGGCCTGAAGCCCCCTGGTCGAGGGGGCAAGCATTCCAGTCCCGTGGGCAGGCCATCCATAGGGTCAGCTTCATCCTCTGTGGTGGCATCAGCCAGTGGCTCCAAGGAAGGTAGGTGGGGCCAAGAGTGGGAAGGGGGCTGCAACATGGGGACTCTTATCCCACGAAGATAGGACATCAACAACAGACCAAACGAAGGATTCCACCAAAGCCCAGCATGATGAACCAGTGAATATATTGGGGTTTCTTACAGGAGTGTGGTTAACTCAGAGGGAGCTATGTCACTTGCAGGGCTCAGAAACTCATTGTGTAGCCCAGGCTGGCCTCAGACATTCAGCGATTTTCTTGCCTCTGCCTCTTAGATGATAAGAGTACCGCTGTGTGCCAGCATGCCCAGTTTGTACGGCGCTGGGAATGGAACCTAGTGCTTCATACATGACACTCTACCAACTCATCCTCAACTCCAACAGCGAATTTTAAACCACAAGGGGTCTTAGTTTCTTTCGCTGTTGCTGTGGTAAAATACTCTGGCAGCAAGCACTTAACGGAGTAGGGTTGGGTCTGGGTCACAATTCAAGGAGGCCATCATGGTGGGGAAATGTAGGTGACAGGAATTTGAAGCCATCGGTCACATCTCACCCATCATCAAGAAGCAGAGGTGTATGCACGTTACTGTCCATCTCTGTCTCTGTTTTTTTTTTAAAGAATTTATTTATTATGTATACAATATTCCTCCTGCATGTACAAGTCTATGTCAGAAGAGGGCACCAGACCTCATTACAGATGGTTGTGAGCCATCATGTGGTTGCTGGGAATTGAACTCAGGACCTCTGGAAGAACAGCCAGTGTTCTTAACCTCTGAGCCATCTCTTCAGCCCCTCTGTCTCTGTTTTCTGTGGTTCAGGGTTCCCCGCTCAGGGAGTAATCCCACCCACTGTTAAAATGGGTCTTCCTGAATCAGTCAACAGAAGCACGGACATCCCCACAGGCATGCCCAGAGGCCTGTCTCCTTGGAGATTCCAGATTCTCTACTCTCATACAGTTAGATCTCACTATCATAGAGGGTGTGCTAGAATTAGGAAGAGCTTGGTTAGTTTTTGAGACAAGGTCTCAGGTTGTACAGCTTAAGCTGGTCTCAAACTCATGCTCATCCTGCCTAGTCCTCCAGTGCTGAGATCATGGGCAAGATCTACCACACTCAGCTAGAGATTTGTCTTTCCGTATCTTTGATGAGTGAGAAACAGTGAGAAACAGTGCCACACAGTCCCCTACATGTTACACTTCACACAGCAGTATAGGATTCTGTCCATCTCACTGGATTGTCCCAAAGGTTTGGAGACAGTGTGGTGCAGTCCAGTGTCCCCTTCAAGATGGCAGAACCCCTTGTACTCACGGGAGGCATTCCAGAAGAACCTTTAGAACCTTTTAATCCCAGCACTTGGAAGGCAGAGGCAGGGGGACCTCTGTGAGTTTGAGCCCAACCTGGTTGCAGATCAAGTTCCATCCAGAATAGCCAGAACTGTTACACAGAGAAACCCTGTCTCAAAAAAAAAAAAAAAAAAAATCTGGGTGGTGTTGATGCATGCCTTCAATCTCAGCACTGGGGAAGCAGAGACAGGTGGATCTCTGTTAGTTCAAGGCCAGCCTGGTCTACAGAGCAAATTCCATCCAGGACAGCCAGGGCTGTTACACAAAGAAACACTGTCTTGAAAAACAAAATAAAACAAACAAACAAACAAAAAACCAAGAAGCTAGAGAGGGAGAGAGAGAGAGAGAGAGAGAGAGAGAGAGAGGAAGTGATCCCGCAGGGGGCTGGGATGGTGATACAAAAGCCCTGGGGTTCAAAGTTAATTTGGCTTGTGCAGAAATAAGACCCTTCCCGGGGCTGGAGAGATGACTTGGTTGGTAAAGTGTTTATCACACAAGCATGAGGGCCAGAGTTTGGATCCCCAGCACCCATGTCAAACACAGGGAGGGCATGGCAGTTCAACAAGAGGATCCTGGGGCTTGCTGGCCAGCCAGCCTAGCTGAATTGACCAGTTCTGGGTTCAGACAGACAGACAGACCCTGTCCCAAAGAGTGAGGTGGAAAGTAATAAAGGAAGACTGCCAATGTGGTGGGTAGTTTATTTTTGGGGGGGGGTTCCAAGACAAAGTTTTTCTATATAACAGTCCTGGCTGTTCTGGAACTCACTCTGTAGATCAGGCTGGCTTCAAACTCATAGAGATCCACCTGCCTCTGCCTCCCGAGTGCTGGGATGAAAGACGTGCACCCAGTATGGTGGTCAGTTTTAATTGTCAACTTGACACAACCTAGAATTACATGGTGAGAGAGAATCTCACAGAAGATTGTCAACATTGGGTTGGCCTGTAAACTTGTCTGTCTGTTTGGATTCTTTTGATTGTTATTCGACCTGGGAAGACCCAACCTGAAAGTGGGCAGTACTGGTCTGTGGTTTGGGGCCCTGGACTGTACGGGAGTAGAGAAAGCCAGCTGGGCATTGAGTAGGTAGGTATTCATTTTTTTCTGCTCTTGACTGTGGATGTGATGTGACCAGCCATCTAAGTTCCCGCCATGGCTTCTCCTCTACGATGGACCATGACCTGGAACTGAGAAGCTAACACTTCCTCCCTACGTTGCCTTCTGTCAGGATATTTTATCACAGAAATAGGCGTGTCACTACGACACTCAGTACTGACCTCCAGCCTCCTCTGCATGCCTCACACCATGTATGGGCACATACAGCATGACTGTGTGCACACACAAAGACACATCTGTGGAAAGGAGTGGGGCTGAGGTTGGGAGGTATCGGATGAAGGGCAGGGATTCAGGTGTCTTTCCAACATGGAAAGAACTGTACAGGGTGTGGCCTAGGGGACCCCCAAGTATATTAGCTCCACTGTGAGCATAGACTGTGGGGGTTGACGAGAGGACCAGGCTAGAGAGCAAATGTACAGTCATTGAGGCGAAGGATGCATGCTCACCGCCTGTCATGGGGAGGCCACAGGGCCGCTGTCCTGAGTCAGTACTCAGGGTCGTTTCTTGAGGGTACTGAGTAATGGAAGGGTTGAAAAAATGGCTTCGTTGGGCTTGTGAGCTCAATCCCTGGACCCATATGACATAAAGAGAGAAATGACCCCACCAGATGTCTTCTAAGAACTATGGCACACACCCCAACCCCGGTACTGCACACAACCAGCACCATCCACACATGCATATATACACGTAGCAACAAAGATAGAATTCCAGGCGCTGGAGAGATGGCCCAGTGGTTAAGAACACTTGTTCTTGCTGCTCTTGCAGAGGACCCAGGCTCATCTCCCAGCATTTACACGCTGGCTCACAGCCATCTGTAACTCCAGTGTCAGAGGATCCGATGCCCCCTTCTGGTCAGGCACTTGCACATACATGGTGCACATACTTACATGTGATAAAACACCCTTACACATAAGATAAAAATAAACATTAAGGCAGTTTAAGTACAAAGAGACAAGATTAGCCCCAGGCTCCCAGAGGGCTGTGCTTACTCCAGCAGGGGTAACCCTGGACGCCAGTGGCTGGGAAAGTGTACCAGCCAGCCTGGCCCCAGGCCAGGACATGACCTTCAGGGAGAAAGAAAGGCCCATTGTCTCTTCTGGGTTCTTTCTTCATTGGCCCTCCCTCATCTGGTGGGGCCCCAGCTTCTTTTTTTCCATGCGTCTGGGATTTAATCCAGAAGTTCGCACATGCCAAGCCAGCATTTCACTGAGCCACATCTCTAGCCCCTCCCAGGGGTGGGGGCATTTAGAGGCAGGTACTCTTTTTATTGAGCCATACCCCAAGTCTCTCACTGGGCCATTTTAGGCAAAGGTTCTACCTTTATGCTTTGGGTTGTCATTGCCAAGAAGCTTGGTAACAAGTGTTAGGGAAAACACTCCCCATTCCTTGGCCATTTAGGTTCCCAGCCTCCCATGGTACTGGCTCTCTGCCCTCTGAAGCGATGGAGGTACTAGGCATGGTGGTACATATATGTAATCCCAGCACTCAGGCTGAAGCAGGAGGATTGTGGGATGAGGGCTAGCCTGGGCTAAATATGAGAGACCCTGTCTCAAAATCTGGAAATGTAGCTTAGTTGGTAGGATATTTACCCAGCATGCACAAGGCTCTGGATTCCGTCCCCAGCACTATGTAAACCAGATATAATGAACATCTGTCATCCCAGCCTGTGGGGAATAGGGGAAGGATTAAGAGTTAAAGGTTATCCTGGAGGCTAGCTCCGGACATTTGAGACCCCCTCTCAAAGCAGATTTATCAGTCAGTAACAGAAAGCATTGGGGAGACTGGGGCTCTGGGAAGGACACCCGGGACGATTTGAGAGAGCCATGTGTGAATTGGCGCCTGCCTTGGGAAGCAAGGCTGTGGCTCCCTCCCAAGGCATGATGTCAGCTTTGGGCAGAGAGGGTCTGGCACGGGAAATGGCCTGGATGGATGCCATGTGTAGCAGAGGAGGTCTGTATTGGTACCCAGAAGCATGACACAGGATGCAGCAGGGGTCCAGGGAGGAGACTTCATGGGTGGATATCTCCCTGGAATGCGAATAGAGGTGGTTCCAAAGGTGGGCAGGTGTGGAGCTAGGTGAAGGAACATGGATAGGATGGAGCATCTCTGGAGGATGCTCTAGGAGGACTTGTCTGTCAGTGGGATCCAGGGAGATTTAGCATCTGTCCTGGGCAGTGAACAGGAAAAAGGAGTTTAGGGCTTCAGGTGCCTGCTAGGTGTGGCCTCCACTCTGCACTGGGAAGGAAGGTTCTGTTGGTTCTGAAGGTTCTCTGGAGTCATGTGTGTGTGTGTGTGTGCGTGCACGCACACACATTCATGATGTACCTGTGACAATGGGAATCCAGGTGTGCACAGCGCAATGCAGAGGTCAGAGGACTGCTCAGGTATTCACGTAGCTTCCATATTGAGAGTCTCTTCTCTCTCTTGGGTATATGGTTCTTACTGTTAGTCCTAGCTAGCCTAGAACTCACGGGAGACAGGATCTCTTATCATCTACCTGTTTACATCAGGTTAACTGACCTATGAGCTTCCAAGGATTTTCCTGTCTCCATCACCCATGGTGCTATCCAGGCTATCAGAGTATAGAGGTACATGACCATGCCCAGTTTTACATGGGTCCTGGCGCTTTGAACTCAGGTCCTCATGCTTGTGTATCAGTATCAAATGCTTTACCACTGAGCCATCTCCCTAGTCTCTGGAGTCTCCTTCTAATGCAATACCTAAGAAGTCCCTTCTGGCCCTTGGAAAATGTGCTAGGACCTGGGATTACCAAGCAGAGAAATATGGGCCACGGGCAGCCATTGTGTCTCTATCATTCAGGCAGGCCTTGAAGGACTTTCCTGGTTGTGTTTGTCACTTACTTTGTCACAGCCTTCATCTTGTCACATTTGAATGACCCAGTGATAGTTCTTCCTACCACTGAGCCACACCCAGCCCCAGCCCCTCACTGAGGGATTCTAAGCAGGTGCTCTACCACTGAACCACACCCAGCCCCTCACTGGGGGATTCTAGGCAGGGGCTCTACCACTGAGCCACACCCAGCCCCTCACTGGGGGATTCTAGGCAGGGGCTCTACCACTGAGCCACACCCCAGCCCCTCACTGGGGGATTCTAGGCAGGGGCTGTACCACTGAGCCACACCCCAGCCCCTCACTGGGGGATTCTAGGCAGGGGCTCTACCGCTGAACCATACTCCAGCCCCTCAGATGAATGTTCATTTATTTTAGATATATTTTTCTATTACTTATTTTACACATGTATAATGTGTAGCATGTGTGTGAGTGCACATGCCACAGCAGGCATGTGGAGGGCAGATGACTACTTGTAGGAGTTGGTTCTTTCTTTCCACCATGTGGGTCCCAGGGATTGAACTCAGGCTGTCAGACTTGGTGGCAAGGGCCTCTCACTAAACCCCGAGTCTTCTCACTGACCTCCTGTTTTTGAGATAGTTTCCCTATGTAATCCAGGCTGGCCTAGATCTGTGGCAATCCCCCTGCCTCACCCTCCTAGGCACTGAGATATAGTCTTGTTCCTCCACTCCCTGACCATCGCTTGAGTGCCTCGTCTGAGATGTTTGCATCACTGGAGGACCAGGCCCCCCTGTCGCCCTTAACCACTTTCAATCAGCCAAGGTCAAGAGCATTCCTTCAAGGCCGGCTTCTCCACTCCCTCCCCTGACCACATCCTAAACTTTTTAATGGTGTCAGGATGGGGAAGCCAAGATGAGCTTTTCCGGAGCTGTGTGGCAGGGGGCAGGGCTGCCTCCGAACACTCTTGACGTTCTGTCCACTATCGATCTGGGAGGCGGGGACCAAGGCCAGCGCCTGCCTGCCGGCCCGCCTGCCCACTGGACCCTATGGCCAGTGCCTGAAGCTTCTCCATGGGGAGCTGGCTCTGCTCATTTCAGGGTAAGAAGCTTGTCACATCCCCTCCCCATTCCAGCCCGGGCTCCCCAGCTGTCTACAGGCCCTGAGTAGGGAGGACAGAGAGGGTTCATGAGTGGCATTTGACTCTGGAAGGCTGCTGAGCACTCCTGGACCCGGAGTAAGCGGATGGAGGATGCCTTCAGGGAAATGCAGGATACAGAGGCAGCTTTGCTGGCTAGGTGCCACGGGGTGGGGGTGTTCTATCTGCAGAGGGCTCTTTCGCTATGGGAGGGACAGACCCAGCCTTCCTTGAGCGCCATATGGGTGGGAACTGTCTGAAGGCTGATTGAAGGGAGATGCCATTCTGGAGAGGTTCATTGGTTCTGGATGTTCGTCATTCCTTCCTTCATGGCCTGTGCCTCTGAGAGCCCCTGGGGAGAGGGAGGGGCTAGGAACAGAAAACCACTTGGGGCTTCAGGCCATGTATGTGTGTTCCTTTGGTGGGGGAGGGAACCCCCTAAGGATGGACAGCCTATCCAGAGGGGTTAGTGTATATCCAGCTGCAGGAGCTGAAGTCCAGTAGCCCAGCCGGTAGCCGGTAGACTAAGGAAGCACAGCACCGTGGAGTTGGAGGAGGGGGAGAGATGCTAAGTGAGGGGCTTTCGGTGGCTGCTGTGTGAGGGGTCGTTGGGAGTTGGCACAGGTGGACAGGCAGGCCTCCTTAAGTGGCACCAAGAAATTGCTCTTTCCGTGGCAGGGTGACACACCTTACCTGCTTTAGCATTTCTTGCTGCCAAAGATGGCAGATTCGCTGAGGCGTCAGTAGGCTTACCTTATTCTAGCCCCTCCTGTGTGGTCAAGGTGCTCATTAACATGATAAAAGCTCCGAGAGGTCCCCCAGGAAAGTACCCCTAAGGAGCCTTTCTTCTTTTTCTCCTCCTCCTCCTTCTCCCTCTTCCTTCTTTTTTTTTATTTTTTTTTTATTTTTTATTATTTACTCAGTGTTCTGACCGCATGTGTTACTACATGCCAGAAGAGGTCACCAGATCCCATTACAGATGGTTGTGAGCCACCATGTGGTTGCTGGGAATTGAACTCAGGTCCTCTGGAAGAGGACCATCTCCCTAGCCCCTGTAAGGTGGGTTTTTGTTTTGTTTTTAGCTTAGAAGTTAATTATATTAACCCACTTCATTGTATCCTGTGTTACTAGAACTGTGTCTCATGGAATATTTAGAGAGGCGACTGCCTCCTAGGAGGCCCAGGACCTAGCATAGGATACGTTTCTTCCATCCAAGGCCATCAGGGCAAAAGCCAAGCTCCTCCCAGAGTTTATAGGTTCTGGGAACCAGTGTGCACCTGTATGTGAGGTGCATCTGTATGTGTGGGTAGGCCTTGCAGGTCGGGGCTACTGTAGGATTCCTCTTCATCTCTCTTTCACCTTATGCCCTGAGGCAGGGTCTCTCAATCAAATGCCAAGCTCATCAATTTGGCTATTTCATCCTCCCCCTTCTGAGGCTGGAATGACATGTGGTTGCTTGGCATTTATGGTGGTCTGGGATCCAAACTCGGGTCTTCGGGCTTGTTGAGCGAGCATATAACCACTGCGCCATCTCCCCAGCTTTATTTTTTCTCTTTTATTTGTGTGTGTATTTTTGTTTTTTGTTTTGTTTTTAAGACAGTCTCCTGTAGCTCAGGCTGACCTTGAACTCAACTACGCACAATCAGAGATGACCAGATGACCGTGATCTCCTGACCCTCCTGCTTCTGCTTCCAGAGTGCTGTGATAACAGGCATGTGCCATCACACCAAGTTCCTGTGGTGTTGAAGGTGGGCTTCATGTGTGCACTTTACCAACAGAGCCATGTTCACAGCCCAGCTAGGGATCATGGGAACCTAATTCAGGGTCGAGCGCCCCTTTCTTCGGTACCCCAGACCTCTTGCTCCCTTCCTTCCTTAAGCTTAGCTGGCTGAATTACAGCTTCTCTTCTTGTGTGCCCCTCCCCCAATCCTTAGTGGCCCTCATTTGTCCTCCCTGGTGGCCTCCTTGTGACCACAGGGTTGGTTGATAGTAGTTGCTCAGTGAGCTGGGGTTCCTCCTGGCTGAGTCTTGGCAGGTAAGGAAAACCCTATCGGGGTTGAGCAAATAGTTTGGACCATAAAGGGCTTGCCTTGCAAGAACTGAGGACCTGAGTTCAAGCCCCAAAAACCTATGTAAAAAAAAAAAAAAACAAAACCAAAAACAGATTGAGGGTGGACCTGGGATGAGACTCTGTTGACCAAGCATGTAGGAGGCTGTGGATTTTATCCCAAACATCACATATCAAGGCATGGCGCTAGAGGCTCCAGAGGTAGAGACTGTAAAGGATCAGGAGTTCAAGGTCATCCTTGGCTCCATAGGAAATTCCAGGCTAACTCAGGTTAGGAGACACTAGAAAATGAGGTGAGGTGGTGCACCTGCGCTGTAATCCCAGCCCTGGGGAGACAGAGATACTTGGCAAGCTGCCCAGTGAGAGAGCCTATCTCGGAAATCAAGATGAGGGGCTAGAGATGGCTCAGTGCTTCAGGGCACTCGCTGCTCTTCCAGAGTTCAGTTCCCAGCACTTGCAACTGGCAGCTCGCAACCGCCTATACGGTTATGGTTAGCTCCAGAGATTTTGCGCCCTCTTCTGGCACCTGCACACACATGGTATATGCATGTGTGGCATGTGCCTGCACGTGCACGTGTGCACCCCCCCCACACACACACAGAAGAAAAGGCTTATCCCCTGCCCAAGACAAAGCAAGTCTCGAGTCCTCTTCCTTCAGGGGACAGTGCCGTCTGGGTCCCCACCCTGAGCCCCACGCCTGCTGCTGAACCAGACTTGCAGCTGTTTCCTGCTCAGGTTATCCTTAATCCTTCGCCTCGAAGCTCTACTTGGAACGTTTTTGAGACCGGGTCTCACGATGTGGTTCTGATGAGCCTGGAACTCAATATGTAGATCTGGCTGGCCTGGAATTGTTAGAAATCCACCTGCTTCCTGGTGCTGGGATGAAAGATTAAAGGCGTGCGCTTCCACACTGGGTTTAGTTTGAACTTGAAACCTGCAATAATAGCAACAGTGAAATCTGAGACAGGCTCTCACGTAGTCCAGGCTGGCTTCAGGCTCTCTGTATAGCTGGGGATGACCCTTACCTTTTGATCCTTCCTCTTACCCCTCTGAAGAGCAGGGCCCACCACACCCAGCCACTCAAAATAAATTCTGTTGTGCCTTTCTCCTGAAGGGAATCGCTGTCCAGGAAACCGATAAATTGCTTGCGTGAGGTTTAGTTTGTGTCCCTGACGCCTGGCTGCGGAGCTCACTAGATTGTCTGGTCCCATCCTTAACTCTGTCAGTTGGTAGCTCAGGCTGGCTTCAGAAGTCCTTGTGCTTCAGCCTCTCAGTTCTGGAATGACAGATGTGCTTTGCCAGACATGGCTGGTCTTCAGCCTTCATGGGGTCACTGGGCCACCGTGTGCAACAGTGGGGATCTCAGAGGCAACCCTGAGTCCAGGCTCCACCCTCAGGTGATCCTGTGACGGTGTAAGCCAAGAAAACCACCCGTGTGTCAGATGCTTTGTTTTTGTTTTCTGTTTTTGCCCTCCCTCCCCACCAAGACACGGGTTCTCTGTGCAGCCCTGGCTGTCCTGAAACTCGCTCTGTAGACCAGGCTGGCCTCGAACTCAGATCTTCCTGCCTCTGCCTCCCAAGTTCTGGAATCAAAGGCATGTGCCACCATGGCCTGACCAATGTGACAACTTAAGAGCTCTCACTACACATACCACCTGCCCTGGCAGAGGTTGGCAATATCAATAGACTTGGTGACCTCATGCTTAAAATCTTGGGATAGATAAGGCAGGTGGAATGCTGTAAATTGAAGGCTCGATTTTTCCGCGTGGTGAACTCAAGGCCAACCAAGGCTATGTAGTTTGACTCTAAAAACGAAACAACAGAAAGGCCCTGGGAATGTGGTCTAATTGGTATCGTGTTTGCCTAGCATGCTAGAAGCCCTGGATTTCATCCCCCAACATCCCATAAAATCAGGTGTGGTGGTGCACATCTGTATTTCCAGCACTCATGAGGTAGAGGAGGGAAGGATCAAGGCTATTGTGTGCTGTATAGGGCGTGTGAGGCCAGCCTGGCTTACATGAGAGCATCTCAAAAGATTAAAATAAAAATCATAGCCCAGGATACACACACACACACACACACACACACACACACACACACACACACACACACACGCACGCATATATACACATACACTGTTGGGCTATGATTGATACATATATACATACACCTCTATATATTCATATATATACATATATATACATCTTATCTAGTTGTCTCTTGGGGAAACTGAAACTGAGGCACAGATTTAGGGAGGGGATTTAACCAAGCCTGGCCAATGTGTTACAAATCTGGGAATACGAATACAAATCTTGTTGGGGCATCCTGTGTTCTCCCATCCCCAGGCAGCCGAAATCTCCCTGCCTGTCTTTGTGGGGAATTTGAAAAGGGTTTAGTCCCTGTGAGGCAGGGGCAGCTGGGAGGACCAAACAGGGCTGGGGGTGGCTAAAAGAGGAAAAATAAATCAAAGAAACTCTCAGCTGGCATCACAGACTTATGACCTGAATTGTCACAGCTGTTGAAGCAATTGGTTGGAGGACCTGTGACCCTTGCGAGAGGCCGGGGTCAAAAGAGATTATCTGAGGGTCCTGTGGGCTGGGACAGCTGAGGGTAGGGACAGCTGAGCTGGTAGCTTTTTTGTCTAAGAATAGCCACACTGGGTTGCTGAGACCCCGGAACCCCTTCTTGTGTTATAAGCAAAGAGGACAGGTAAAGTGGGGTCCTTGATGGGATGGGTTAGTCACCACTCAGGGCTTTAAAGAGTTACAGCCCATAGCTGCTTAGGCCTGCCAAGCATACTTTACAGGACTGGTTCGCATTTGTTTATGGAAGGGAGGGGTGGCATTCATTCCTTGGCACACATCTGGAGGTCAAAGGACTCCTTAAAAAAGTTGAATCTTTCCAACATGTGGATCCTGAGGATTGAATTCAAACTGTCAGGCTTGGTGGCAAGCTCCTTTACCCACTGAGCCATCTAATCAGTCCCACTTTTGTTTCATTTTTGTTTGTTTGTGTTTTGAGGTCCTGAGGATGGAGCCCAGGCCTCATGCAAGTGCTCTACCTTGTCAGTTCCGCTCCCAGCCCCTCCAGTGCGGACCGTGTAGAGGGCAGTGTGTCCCTGAGATACTCAAACACTGGACACCTCTGGTAGCCTAAAGAATAAGGAAAGCCGGGGCTGGAGAGATGGCTCAGAGGTTAAGAGCACTGGCTACACTTCCAAAGGTCCTGAGTTCAATTCCCAGCAACCACATGGTGGCTCACAACCATCTGTAATGAGATATGGTGCCCTCTTCTGGCCTGCAGGGACATATGCAGACAGAACACTGTGTACTTAATAATAATAATAATAATAATAAAAAGAATAAGGAAAGCCTCTGAGTTACCCACTGTACAGAGGGAATAAACCTTACACACGTCATACTGCTAACCACACCTGCCTCAGTTTCCCCGTCAGATAACTGACACCCTCCAGCTGCTTTGACTGTCTGTCTCCCAGTTCCCAGGCTAGTCCTAACTACTGCCTCTTAACTTATCCACAGGGTCTCCCCTGCACAAGCAGGCCTCGGGCCCCTCCTCGGCTGGAGCCACCACTGCTGTCTCTGAGAAGCCAGGTCCAAAGGCAGCTGAAGTGGGTGATGACTTCCTGGGGGACTTTGTGGTGGGCGAAAGGGTGTGGGTGAATGGCGTGAAGCCAGGCGTGGTGCAGTACCTCGGTGAGACACAGTTTGCACCAGGCCAGTGGGCCGGCGTGGTCCTGGACGACCCCGTGGGCAAGAATGATGGAGCGGTGGGTGGCGTGCGCTACTTCGAGTGCCCGGCTCTGCAGGGCATCTTCACGCGGCCCTCCAAGCTGACCCGCCAGCCCACAGCTGAGGGCTCAGGCAGTGACGCCCACTCAGTGGAATCCCTCACTGCCCAGAACCTGTCCTTGCATTCTGGCACCGCCACACCCCCGCTCACCAGCCGAGTCATCCCCCTGCGGGAGAGTGTTCTTAACAGCTCTGTGAAGACAGGCAATGAGTCTGGTTCCAACCTCTCTGACAGCGGTTCTGTGAAGCGTGGTGACAAGGACCTCCACCTGGGAGACCGTGTGCTGGTAAGTGTGGATGGTACCTGGCTGGGCGCACCGCCTCTCTGTCTTCTGCCCCTTGCCACTTCATGGATAAGCTGGAACCCAGGGGCTGAGCGGAGAAGGGACTCAAAGGGAACTTGAACAAGGTCCAGGCTGAGGCCGCATTCCTCATTGGTACCGCATAGAATAGCAGCAGAGAAGACATTGGCTCCGAAGCCTGTTGCTGTGTGACCCTGGGCAAGTGTACTTTCTGGGTCTCAGACCCATCTGTCTGTCAGCTTTTCGTGGCTGTGATGAAACACCAGGGATGAAAACAAGAGAGGAAAGATGGGTTTAAGCATGTGACTTAGGAGGGATCGGGTCAGAGTTGGCCAGCTCCATTGTTTTGGGTCTGGGTCGGTAGCTAAGCGGTTGGGGGGGGGGCGTGCAAGCCGAATGCAGAGCTTAGGGGCAAGGTTGTCAAAACACCCACAGTGAGTACTTCCTCTGAGCAGGCCCCACCTCCTAATGGTCCATCCAGCTATGAACTCATCGTAATTTAACACGGATGAATCAGTGCCCTCGTGATCAGTCGCTTCTCAGTCCCGCTCCCAGCTGGGGATGGAGTCTTCAACACTTGAGCATTTCGTGTGTGTGTGTGTGTGTGTGTGTGTGTGTGGTGGTGGTGGTGGTGGTGGTGGTGGTGGTGGTGGTACATTTAAATCCAGACCGTTTGTTCTTTCTTTCTTCCTTTCTTTTTCTTTTTAGGCAGGGTCCCACTATGTAGCCCTAGCTAGCCTAGAACTTTCTATGCAGACCAGGCTGGTCTTGCTCAGACACCTTGCCCAACCATAATACTTTTTCCAAGATGGGAATCTCCAGCTGGGGCTATAGTTCAGCTGGTCAAGTGCCTGTCTGGCTAGCTTAGATCCCAGGGTTTGATCCCCAGCACCCCATAAAACAACATGCTGGCCCACACCTGTCATCTCAGCACTTGGGAGGTGGAGGCAGGAGGATCAGAGTTCTAGGTGGACCTGAGGCTGAGACTGTAGAACAAGCATTTCTGTCATGCAGGCCGAGACCCCCCTGCCTCTCTCCAGCCTCCTCCTCCTCCATCTCCTCGAGGTTGGCAACCGATATGGCAGTTTTCATGGTAGAGGCTTCCAGAACTTTCCATGGGGAAGATGGTCAGTCATCTGAGAAATTGGAGAAGGCACTTCAGACTACCACTGAATAGAGGGTCATGAATATTCATACCACTACAGATATTCATGTGGAGACAAATATGTATATATGAATATTCATGTGTTCATGAATATTCATTGGGGCAAAAAAAGGCTCTAGGGGGAGTGAAAAATATGGTTACTGAAATAAGAAAATGTCCAGACGTGTTAGAAGATTAAGAGGAGTTGGGAGTGCCGAGGCATGTCTGTAATCCTAGCCTTCTAGGGAGAGGGGCAGGAGGATGTGGTAAGAGGCCAGTCTAGGCTACAAAGTATCGGTTCAATCTGGGCGGCAGAACAAGACCCTCTCTGAACAACAAAGGGCTGGGGCAATAACTCAGTTGGTAAGCGCTGTACAAGGACCTAAATTAACCCCCAGAACCAAGGTAGAAAATTTGGACTGTGGGGGTGCATGCCTGTAATCCCACATCTGGGGAGGTAGAGGCAGGAGGATCCCTGGGGCTTGCTGACCAGCAGCCCAGCTAAATAAAATCTTAGCCAAATTGAGCTCCAGGTTCAGTGAGAGACCCTGTCTCAAAAACCGAGGTGGGGGAGATGAGGAAGCACCTGATAGTGACCTCTGGCCCAGATGCACATGTACATATTCACATGAACACACACAAAAGAGAAGATTTACACACCACACACACACACACACAGTGGAACCCTGCCATTTCATTAAATTAGATGGAACTGGAGGGCATGTGAAATAAATAATAAAATAAATGGAACTGAGGTCAAGCAGAGTAGGTGATATTTACACACACGCACGCATGCACACACACTCAGAATGTTAACTTACTCCGTATCTAAAGATGGCCTTGAACTCCTGATCCTCCTGCCTCCACCTCCTGAGTGCTGGGACCACAGATATACATACAGTACAGCGGTGCTGGGGTTGGAACCCAGGGCTCCTGCCTGTTAGCCATGCCCCTCCACCAGCTGAGCTGCATCCCCAGCACTCTCTGCGTGTATTTCATCACAAACACTGGAGAAGTTTTCAAAGGCTCCCTATTAAAGAGAGAGAGAGAGAGAGAGAGAGAGAGAGATGGTTATGTCAAGGGATAGGAGCAATAGTTCCCTGCGTTGAACAATGCACACTGTAGAAATACAGACATTGTGTGCACAGTCACACTGGACCCCATTTGTAACTACAGCTATTGTCAGTTTAAAAAATGAGTGGTGGAGGCTGGAGAGATGGCTCAGTGGTTAAGAGCACTGGCTGCTCTTCCAGAGAACCCAGGTTCAATTCCCAGCACCCGTATGACAGCTCATAACTGTCTTCAACTCCGGTTACAGGGGTCCCAACACCCTCACACAGATAGCATGCAAGCCAAATACCAATGCACGTAAAATTTAAAAAAAATGAGGGTCACTGAAGTACAGACTATTCTTACATGTCAGTTAAAAATACCTTAAATGTTTCGAACAGAAGTTTCAACAGAAGCCTGCTATTTAGAGAGATGGGCATGGTTATGGAATCATTCCACTGAAAGAGGAAATGGTGTTTATTTGAGGGGGGGGAGGAAAAAAGTTTCTGGACTTTGAAAGGTGGGTTGTGGAAGTTCTCAGCCTGTGGGTTGTGTAAGACCATAAGAAAACACAGATCTTACATTACTCTTCATAACAGTAGCAAAATTACAGTTATGAAGTAGCACGAAAGTAATTTTATGGTTGGGGGTGCCCACAACATGAGGAACTATATTAAAGGGTCGCAGCGTTAGGAAGGGTAGGAACCCCTGGTATACTGGTCAGTTTTAACTGAGAAGGGAGTCTCAAATGAGGAACTGCCAGGTCACATTGGCATATAGACATGTCTGGGAAGGGGGTGGTCTTGATTGTTAACTGATGTAGGAAGACCCAGCCTAGGCAGGGGTTCCTGAACAGTGTAAGAATAGAGAAAGCAGAATGTAAGAAGCAAGCAAAGGACACATGTTTGCTCTTGTGGCTATGATGTTTTCGTTTCCTGCCTTGACTTCTCTGCAGTGTTAGACTGTAATCTGGAACTGTGCACTGAGTAATCCCTCTTCTCCCCTCAGTTGCTTTCTCCCAGGGTCTTTATCATGGCAGCAACAGAAGGAGATTAGATCAGACCTGGTTTTGCAAGTACTTGGGCCTCTAATTTATGTGTCTGTATACCTTGGAGTTTTGTTTGTTTTGTTCAGTTAACTTTTTTTAACAGTACTATATACTTTTTCTGTTTTGATTTTTTAAATTTTATTTTAAAGTGTGTGTGTGTGTGTGTGTGTGTGCGTGCAGTTGCCCAGGGAGGCCAGAAGAGGGCGCTGTCTCTTTGGGAGCTGGAGTTACTGGTGATTGTGTTACCATGTGGGTTCTGGGAACTGAATTCCAATCTTCCGGGCCAACTCTCCAGTCTCTAAGAATATGTTTTATTGGTGCACATGGAGGTGCACACCTTTAATCCCTAGCACTCAGGAGGCAGAGGGTGCTCCTCCTAGGCAGTAAGCCAGGGGGGGCATAGTGAGACTGACTTTAAAAAAAAAGGAAAGGAAAGAACACTCTTCAGTTATTCTTTGACTCTTTTGTGCATGTATACAACGTGTCTCGATCATATGTACCCCAGGATACCCCCACTCCTCCAGACCCCCTCCCCAAGAGGTCCTTCTCTCATCTTCAGGTCTTTTTATTTATGACTGCTGAATCCAATTGGTGCAGCTCGCTTGCTCATGGAAGCTCATCCATGGGCAACTACCAGCAGCCAGATTCTGGAAGGAAGCAGCTCCCCCCCCCCCGCCCTCCCCCCGCCCTGCCCAGCAACCACCAGTAGCCCCTCAGCTAGAAGGGGGCTCAGAAGTTCCTCCTCTGTTTTATTTGTGTGTGTGTGTGTGTGTGTGTGTGTGTGTGTCACAGCATGGGTCTAGAAGTCAGAGCACTGCTTTGGAATCAACTTTCTCTGTCTACTGAAGGTTCCAGGGGTTGAACTCAGGTTTTCAGGTTTGCAAGGCTTTTACCTGCTAAGCCATCTCACCAACCCTACTTTTAGTTTTCTTGTGGTGTTGGAATTGAACCTAGGGCCTCATGCATGCTACACAAGCTCTTTACCACTGAGCCACCCCCAACCCCTCACTGGGGGATTCTAGGAAGGGGCTCTACCACTGAGCCACACCCCAGCCCCTCACTGGGGGATTCTAGGCAGGGGCTCTACCACTGAGCCACACCCCAGCCCCTCACTGTGGGATTCTAGGCAGGGGCTTTATTACTGGGCCACACCCCAGCCCCTCACTGGGGGATTCTAGGCAGGGGCTTTATTACTGGGCCACACCCCAGCCCCTCACTGGGGGATTCTAAGCAGGGGCTCTACCACTGAGCCACACCCCAGCCCCTCACTGGGGGATTCTAGGCAGGGGCTCTACCTCTGACCCACACCCCAGCCCCTCACTGTGGGATTCTAAGCAGGTGCTCTACCACTGAGCCACACCCCAGCCCCTCACTGGGGGATTCTAGGCAGGGGCTCTACCACTGAGCCACACCCCAGCCCTCACTGGGGGATTCTAGGAAGGGGCTTTATTACTGGGCCACCGCCCCATCCCTGAAAACTGCTTTTGTGTTTTTACTGAGAGCGTTTACCTAGGCTCTAGCATCATGCAGATGTTACGTACATACAGCATTATCACAAAGGTTTCTTTGGTAGGTGAAGATGCTGGGGTTCAGGGAGGTTCTGTAACTTGCCCAAGCTCATGCGGCTTGCAGCAGAGTTTGAGTTCAGATCTGTGTGTCTCTCTCCAAGCCTGTGCCCTTCCACATAGCAGTCATGTGACTCCCTGGACCCTGTGTTCCTCCCAGCCGTCCGTGGGTATCTCCTCTTTCTCATCTGCCCTCTGCCAGGCTCAACCTGTGTCCCCTGCATCCTCTGGACCTGCCTCTCTCCATGTGCCAACAGGTCGGTGGGACGAAGACTGGCGTGGTACGATATGTTGGGGAGACGGACTTTGCTAAAGGCGAGTGGTGTGGCGTGGAGCTGGACGAGCCCCTTGGGAAGAACGACGGGGCCGTGGCAGGCACCAGGTACAGTGGGCTCTCGTGAGGGTTGTCAGAAGGGACAAGGATGAGGTGGCAGAGGTAGTTTAGCCTTGGTGTACTAGACGCCTGATACCCGTGTACTTCCTCCTAACAGCGCGTCAGGCTAGGCAGGCGGAATGATCATCCCGTTTGATTGACAAGAGAGCTAAGGCCAGAGGCCATTGTCACAGGCAAGCACTAAGAAAGTCCCTCTGTTCTGTGTTCCCTTGCTTACCACACAGGGCTGAGTTAGGCAGGAGTACCAGGAAGGCAGAAAAGTAAGAATCTAAGTGTTTCCTGAGCAATGCGAAAAGCTGCAGGTATCCTGCACACTCCCATCCCTCCCGCCTCCTTTTTAGAAACAGCCCTGTGTAGCACAGGCTGGCTTCTAATCTGCTACATAGCAGAGGCTAGCCTTGCGCTCCGTGTCCTCTTGCAACCTCTCCCTCAGGGTTTTTCTTCTCTATGCAGGGGGCCCCCAGGGATAGAGAGCTGGTTTGGGAAGTAGACCGACTGAAGTTACAGCTGGGGTATCCTAGATAGTTTGCAGGGTCCTGGAACAGTGTAGCCTGGGAGGCCCCATCTTGATTTTGCTGCTTTTTCTGTGCGTGATGGAGAGCACATGTCTTAATATTATTTCCAGAGCTGCTCAGAGCTGTAAATTCTTGGCACTCCCATCCTTTTAATCTCCTGCCTCCACCTCTTAAGTGCTGGGATGACAGGCGTGCACCACCGTGTCTGACTCCTCCATCTGGAGAACCTGTCCCTTGGGATGTGGCTGGCAGGGGGGGCCTGAGGAGACACCTGAGATGGAGTAGGAGGCAGGGAGACCCCAGGTAACGATGGCATCGCTGTGGCCCTGTCATGCTTCCCAGGTATTTCCAGTGCCCACCCAAGTTTGGTCTCTTCGCACCCATCCACAAGGTCATCCGAATTGGCTTCCCATCCACCAGTCCAGCCAAGGCCAAGAAGACCAAACGGATGGCTATGGGCGTCTCGGCCTTGACCCACAGCCCCAGCAGCTCTTCTATAAGCTCTGTCAGCTCTGTGGCCTCCTCTGTTGGTGGCCGGCCCAGCCGGAGTGGCCTGGTAAGAGTGGAACTGGGCAGTTGGAGAACTCTGATGTTAAGGGTGGAGGGTAGGATCAAGTGTCCTATTCTGTCCCCGGCTTGCTCTGATTCCAGGCATCCCTTGGGTGGGGGTGGGGGTGGGGGCAGTGTGATCTCTTTGTAGGAAAAACTGATCCATTTATATGTTTTGTTATTGTTATGCCTGGCTTCTTGGTCACCTTCCCTGGGTAAACAGTGCGGGGTAGATACAGGCAGGGAATTCCAAAAGGCTGTCGCAGGTGAGAAGAGACGAGGAGGTCACTTGGGTTTGGGTAGAAGGACTTCATTCGGTACCTCTTGGTCTAGAGTGGAGCTGGCCAAGGTGAGGCAGCCCTGTTGAAGGTGGAATCTCAGCTATCATTTTGCTTCTGAGGGTGAATCAGCAAGTAAGTTTCAGACATCCCGGGGCATGGGCGGAGAAGCACAAGGCCTCCCGTTCTGTGTTAGTTCCTGTGAGGCCAGCGAGAGCGAGCTGAGCTACAACACCCCCGACACCCCGAGTTTCTTGAGTCCCACCCCCACCCACTCTCTCCAGCTCACAGAGACCTCGTCACGCTACGCCCGGAAGATCTCAGGCACGACAGCTCTGCAGGAAGCGCTGAAGGAGAAACAGCAGCACATTGAGCAGCTGCTGGCTGAGCGTGACTTGGAGAGGGCCGAAGTAGCCAAGGCCACCAGCCACATCTGTGAGGTGGAGAAGGAGATCGCCCTGCTGAAGGCACAGCATGAGCAGGTGGGTAACTAGCGGGCTCCAGGGTGCACTGAACACCTCTTCCCACGGGGCTGGAGTAGCCACAGGTCGTCATGGACACTAGAAACCTAGAGTACAGTGCACAACCTTCAGCCAGCTCAGCAGTTTGGAAAGTCTCTCTACTAGTGAGCTCAATTGGTTTGGGTCTCTAACAGGCAGCTTGTTTGAGAGCCTTCCCCTACATAAGCTTAAGGGGCAGGGCCAAAGTGAGTTTGTCAGTTTCAGGGACTTCCTGAAGTTATTGAGTTGTTGATTTCCTGAGTTTTCACAAGCTTCCCCTACAAGATGGACGGTTTTACTTCCCTTTAGAACATCCTGCATTTTAACAGCTTGCCTCCAAGATAGGATTCCATTGAGGGACCCATCTTGGAGGGAGGCCCATAACTATTTCTCAGTGAGTTTGCCACGATCAAGTGCAGAACCGGCCTTTAAGCCTGTGCTTCCTGCTTTCAGTACTCCAACACCAGTGTTTTCTAGGTCAGAGGCGACTTTTCTGTTTTTGCTGTTTTTTTTAGACAGTCTCCCTTTGTAGCCCAGGCTGGCCTGGGGCTCACCCTGTTATCCAGGGCAGCCTCAAACTCTTTGCATTCCTGCCTCCTCCTCCCAAGTGCTGGAGTTACAGGTGTAAACCACCATACCTGGCTGAGTTTCTCTCTCTCTTTTGTTTTTGTTTTTCAAGACATGGTTTTTCTGTGTACCCCTAACTGTCCTGGAACTCAGTCTGTAGACCAGGCTGGCCTCGAACTCAGAGATTCACTGGCCTCTGCCTCTCGAGTGCTGGGTTAAAAGTGTGCACCAACACTGACTGACCAGTTTTTCTCTTTTCCTAAAAGCCTTTTGGGACATTTTAATTTCTTTGTTTCTTGAGAGAGCATTATGTGTGCCACAGTGTGCATGTGGAGGTCAGAGGACAACTGGGGGGCATCCGTTCTCTCCGTTCCATCATGTGGACACCGTGGATTGAACTCTGGCCACCAGGCTTGGCGTCTGTACCCACTGAGCCATTTTTCTTTCTTCCCCCTCTACACCCCCCCTTATCCCACTCCCTCTGCTTTGGTGATAGTTGAGGTAGTGGGGTTGAGGCGTGTGTAGCTCAGTGGTTGATCGCTTGTCTCGTGTGTGTAGCCTTAAGTTCCGCCCTCGGCATCACCCACACACAGAATTACATTTGTTGAAATTCGCCACGCTGTGTCCAGATTCCTAACTGAAATGGTCATCTCTAGGGTGGGACTGCTCACGTGTCAGACAATGCTTTGGGGCACACACACCTGTGGGATATATTTCAGAGATATGGCCTTTTACCCTAAGCCTAGGGCTTATTGTTACCTATCCTAACCTTTTTTTCTGATGTTTGTATGAATGTATTTTTGCAACAATAGAGATCCAGCCTTGGGGTTTATACATACTAAGCCTGTGTTCCACCACGGAGCCAAATTTCCCAGATTCCTGCTTTTTCTTCCCCCCTTTTTCTTGAAACAGTCTTACTTTGTAGCACAGGCTAGCTGAACTCAAGCTCCTTTCCAAGTGTTGCGACCACAGGGCTGCACCATCACACCTCTCTTTAATGCCTCTCTGCTGTGTGAGGTCCTGTTCTGGGCCCCTGGGCCCATTTGTGAGCTAGCTTGTCCTTCTCTGGGTGTTGGGGGCTTGGATTAATACAGTTGCATCAGTGTTAGGATGTTTAGTGGTAGAGTACTTGCCTAGAGACCCTAGTGAGGGGTTGGGAACGTGGCTTAGCATTAGAGCACTTGCCTAGCGTATACAAGGCTCTGGGTTTGATCCCCAGTAGTAAACAAAACAAAACAAAAAACCCAGCTATTTTAAAGCCAACCTCATCTATATGTTCAAAGGATCTTAGGGTACACACGTGCACACATACACACACACACACACACACACACACTGTGGGCCCTCTGCTTCCTTCCCTGCTGGGCCTTCTCTCTTCATGTCTGGTTCACTATCCCTGCTTGGTTGGGGCCAGCAGGGGACAGAAAGCGTGGGCCTCCTCTCCTGCACCCTCCCCTGCGTCTGTCCTGTCCCCAGGAGAAGGCTGGAATGGACTTGACCCTATCCTGGCCTTGCTCTGGGTCAGTATGTTGCAGAAGCCGAGGAGAAGCTGCAGCGGGCACGGTTGCTGGTGGAGAATGTGAGGAAAGAGAAAGTGGACCTGTCCAATCAGCTGGAGGAAGAGAGGAGGTATGTCCCGGGCACCTGCTGGGCCAGAGTGCAGTCATTTCAGAACCCAGTGAAAAGTGGGGAGGGGGAGAAGAAGGGGCAGTCAGGTGTGAGTCTGAAATCCTAGTATTTGGGAGCTGAAGTAGGTGGATCAGTAGTTCCAGCCTAGCCTGGGCTACCTGGGCAACCTAGCGCAACAGCCTTCAAATAAAAAAGCAAACAAAAAAATGTGATTGAGAATGTAGCTCAGTTGGTAGAGTGTTTGTCTAGCATACACAAAGCCCTGGGCTTGAGTCCCAGCACCACATAAACTGGGAGTGGTGTTAGATGCCTGTAATTGCAACATTCAGAAGGTAGAAGAGGGAGGATCAGGAGTTCGGGGTCCTGATCGGCTACTTAGTGAATCTGAGACCAGCCTGGGCTACATAAGACCCTGTCTCAGAAAGAGAGCTAATATATTTTTTTTTAAAAAAACAGCAAGGGCTTGGACCAGGTATGATGGTTCACATATATAAGCCCAGCGCTAAGGAGACTGAGGCAGGAAGATTGCTGACAGTTTGAGGCTAGCTTGGACTATATAGAGAGCAGATTTCATGTCAGTAGATGTTATCTAAAGCCCCCTCAAGAAGGAGCTGGAGCTCAGTGAGAGAGCGCCCGTTGAGCCTGTGGAAGACTGACTTTCATCCCTAGGCAGGAATTGCAGCCTTGGGTTCTTTTTAAAAAGTACTTGAAGCCAGGTGGTGGTGGCGCACGCCTTTAATCCCAACACTCGGGAAGCAGAGGCAGGTGGATCTCTGTGAGTTTGAGACCAACCGAGTCTACAGAGTAAGTTCTGGGCTAGCCAGGGCTACACAGAGAAACCTGTCTCAAAAAAAAAAAAGTGTGTGTGTGTGTGTGTCTGTGTGTGTGTGCACATGTGTGAACATCAGTAAACAACCTGTGGACATTAGTTCCTTTCACTGTGTGAGTCCTGGGTATTGTACTCAAGTCACCAGGCTTTGTGGCAAGCACCTTTACTCACTGAGCCATCTTGCTGGCCCATACATCAATTTTTGAGATTGCCCCAAGGATGGAGCAGCCACTCCTGGTTCCCTAGAAAAGCCCTTAACCGATGTCAGGGACGTGAGCGCTCTAATGCAGAGTCAGAGACCATAAAAAGATACAGGCTTTGCCCATCAGCCCCAACCAGAGACGCAGGGCCTGTCTTCTTCCTGGGTCTCCTGGGATACAGGGCTGATCCTGTCACCTCCTTCCCCAAAGATGACAATTTCTGTCTGTATGGTCCTTCCTTCTCCCATGCTGGCAGCAGCCCCCGGTCTTGACACCCCCATTTGCATCTGTTTTGGGCATTCCGCCAAATCCTGCAGTTACAGTCTCACTGGGGGGAAATGAGGGTTTATTTATATCTGTGTGAGATGGTAGTCTGGCCCACACATCTGGTTCCCATGGTGATGCATCTCATGCCAGAAAAAAAAAAAAAAAGTCTTTCAAAGCATCCTGAGGTGGGGGCTGGGAGATGGCTCAGTTGGTAAAGCGCCTGCTACAGAAAGGCCTGGATTCAGATCCCTAGCTATAAGACAGGCGTGGTCACACACATCTTTAACCCCTGCATTAGCTATACAAAGACCTGCAGATCCCGAGAGCCCCCTGGCCAGTCTGTCCAGTTAGTACCACCAGGTTCAGGGAGAGATGAGCCAGGCACCTTTGAACAGCACCAGGGAGGCAGAGGCAGGCAGGTCTCACTTGCGAGTTTCAGGCTAGGCGGGGCTACATAGTGAGGCCTTGTCTCAGACAAACCAAAACAACAACACTGAGAACCCAGCATAAGGACAAGACAAAGGAGAGTGCTAGAGAATGTCCCCCTGATGGAGATGGCTCAGCGGGGAAGAGTGCTTTCATTGCAAACGTGAAGACCTGAGTTCAAATCCCCAGCACTCATGGAAAGCTGGCATGGCTGCTTATGCCTGTAACCCTGGTGTTGGAGGGATGGGGGAGAGCCACGAGGATCCTTAGGGCTTTCCGGCTGCCAGTCTAGCTTCAGGTTCAGTGAGAGACCCTGCCTCAAGGGATTAAGGCAGGCAGTGACAAAACAGGACACCCAATGCCCTCTTCTGGCATCTGGGCATGTACACACACACGCACGCACACACACACACGCACACATACACACGCATGCATGCACACATGCACGCGCTCACATACACACATGCACACCTGTGCACACGCATGCACAAAGACAAGTGGATGTGCATCAGGCCAGCTATGAAGACGGAGGCATCAGAAGATCTCGGGAACCAATCTTGAACTTCAAAAGGGTCTGTCCCCATATAGCCAGGAGCTACCTTGAATCCTGTAGTTGAGGAGGGACAGACCTTCTGGAAGCCTACTGCACTGACTACCAGCCTCCTTCCTCTCAGGATGTCCATGGAAAATAGAGGACAATAGTCTGAGCCAGGTGTGGTGGTGCACAGCACTGGGAGGTCAAGGCAGGAGGCTTGGGAGTTAAGAGGCCAGCCTGAGTTACAAAGTGAGACCATGCCTCAAAATACCAAATCAGGACTGGGCAGTAATGGCACACAACTTTAATCCCAGCACTTGGGAGGCAGAGACAGGTGATCTCAGTGAGTTCGAGGCCAGCCTGGTCTACAGAGCTAGTTCCAGGACAGCCAGGACTGTTACACATAGAAACCATGTATTGAAAAAAAAAAACCACACAAACAAACAAAAAAATCCAAAAAAACAACAACAATAACAAAAAAAAAACCCACAAAAAATAAAAACAAAGCTGGGCTGGGCAGTGGTGACACACATCTTTAATCCTAGCACTCAGAAAGCAGAGGCAGGCAGATCTCTGTGAGTTCGAGGCCAGCCTGGTCAACAAGGGCTAGTTCCAGGATAGGTTCCAAAGCTACAGAGAAACCCCGTCTCAAAATAAATAAATAAACAAAAACAACAAAGAACCCATGCCAACTCAGGACCATGGCTCTGCAGTGGGCATACTATGCCATGTGGTCCTCTCTCAGTAAAGAGGATGAGAGAGGCCAGGAGACTTCCTATTTGCTAACTCCACTCTCATCCTCAAAGTTGAGAGCTGAGGTCGCAGAATGCATTTCCTGGGCTCCCACTGATGTAGAAGTTCCCCAGGACCCCACTGCAGGAGTCAGGGGCTCCCTTCAGGGACACATGTTCACCTGTACGCATGCCAAACGAGCACATGCACAGCACAATGGGGCTTGCTGACAGCTGAGGTATACCTATAAGGCAACTGAGGTCATAAAGTGATGCTACACAATGCTGGGACCCGCATCGAGGCCCTTGGTGAACACAGCCCTCACGATGCCTTATTGTTTTTTCTTTTTTAAAAATATTTATTTATTATGTATACAATATTCTATCTGTGTGTATGCCTGTAGGCCAGAAGAGGGCACCAGACCTCATTACAGATGGTTGTGAGCCAACATGTGGTTGCCGGGAATTGAACTCAGGACCTTTGGAAGAGCAGTCAGTGCTCTTAACCTCTGAGCCATCTCTCCAGCCCCCCCCCCCAATGCCTTATTTTGAATGATAAAAAAATTGCTTGAACTTGTACATAGTTTATGTATCTGAGTGTAGGAAGAGGAAGACACGGTTTGATGGTGTGTGTGCACATGTGTGCGCATGTATTTGTGCATGTATGCGTGTGTGCGTTATATCCTTGGCCGTGAAAGCCCACCACTACCTCTTCCTCTTTTCCTGCCCACAGGAAGGTGGAGGACCTGCAGTTCCGGGTGGAAGAAGAATCCATCACCAAAGGAGACCTAGAGGTAACGGACGCTGGCCTCCTCTGCTCACTTGGCACTGGAGGCCCAGTCCTTGCCATGAGAAATGACCTTGGCATTCAGGCAGCAAACCTAGACCTCCTTGGAGAGGCCTGGGTGACTCAACGGAAAAATGGGGGAAGAGTCAAAGGCCCCCTCCGTGGAGGAGTAGAGGGGCAGCCTTAGGACATCTGGTGTTAGAAATGGGCATAGCTGTGTTCCAGGAATCCAGGGGACAACCGCACTGTTGGTTGAAGGTAGAGTCGGGACAGACGAGGTCACTGACATTTTAGGTCTTTACCTAACAACCTAGGAGCTGGCCTCCTGGGATCACAGACCCGGGCCTGGCGAGAAGGAGCAGTTGGGATCACAGAGTTTACAGATGAGAGAGCCAGCGCTCACTTGCTGGGGCTGGGGCTCAGTTGGCAGAGTGCTTGCCTAGTCCTCAGGGGCTCTAGTTCTAGTGGAAGGAGGATTGAGTTCAAGGTCATCCTCAGCTATTTGGTGAGTTTAAGGCTAGCCTGGGATACCTGAAGGGGAGAAAAAAAAAAGGACCAGGGCTCAAGAAAGTAGAGGCTATCCCAATGCTGTAACCAACTAACAAGTGTGGGCACCAGAGATGGCAATTGCTGGGTTCTAGTTCGTCCTATACCCTCTCCGTTTTGCCACCTGTAGACATGGCGGGGACACAGCCAGGATCGTCCCTAATCAGTAAGCACACTGTGCTGAGTCAGGGACTAGCGGCCTTAGGTCCATTCAGTGGCAGCTAGCCCTGGGGTCAGGAGACCACCCTCGGCCACCTCTTCTGTTGTGTCTCCTGATGTTCCCTTGGAAAGGAAAAAGGTAGAACTCCTGGAGCGGCAAAGTGGGTCTGCGATGTCTCTGGCCCATCCGGCCTCTGGAAGCCACTTCCCTTTGGCAGCCCTCAGCTTCCTCCACGGTCGAAGTCCATTACAGGTCGTTAGGCACGAGTGCCCATCCCTGTGGGACTTGTTTAAATGCAGCTGAGACCCAGTGGTCTGCATTCGTGACCCTGAAGGACCTTAGAAGGCCCAGCCATAGGTCATTTCTGGGTTCCAGATTGGCCTGGGCTTGGTGGCACCCTAGCTTTCTAGGGCAGCTAAGAAGCATGATTGCAGGGCTAGCCTGGGCTACATACCAAGTCCAAATCAGTCTGCACTTCTTAGCAAGACCCTGTCAAGAAAACAGTAAAAAGGAGCTGTAGCTATAACTCAGTCTGTAGAGTGCATGCTTAGCATGTGTGAGGCCTGGGGTTCAAATCTCAGCATGGTAGCATGTGCCGGTAATCCTGGTATAGGGAGCTAGAGGCCAGGGAATAGACACTGCAGTTATCTTTGGCTGCATGGCAAATTCAAGGCTAGTCTGGTCTATGTAATCCAGTCTGGTCTAAGACAGGCAGGACGACATAGTAAGACCTTGTCTTTTAAACAACAACAATAAAAATTGGACATGGTGGCACATACCTGTAATCCCAGGCCTTAGGAAGTAGAATCAGGAGGTCAGGAGTTCAGGGCCAACCTCTGGGTTTGAGGGCAACCTGGGATAAATGGATAAATGAGACCCAAGAAGGAAGAGAGGGAGGGAGGGAGGAAGGAAGGAAGGGAGGGAGAGAGAGGAAGGAAAGAACGAAGGAGAAGGGAAAAAGACCAGCATCCTTGGCCAGCCTGAAGCCGTTCTGATTTGTGTTTTGTTACAACAGGACAGGACAGGTGGTTGTGTCCGGCTTATCTGACGGGCAGCAGTCCCCCTGCAGAGGACAGATGGGTAGGCTTGTGGGGTGCGGGGGCTGCCAGAACCGAGCCCCCTCCACCTGCTCCCATCAACAGAGGCTTAGGCAGGGAAATGCACACATCACGCCGCCCTGGGCCGGCAGTTCAAGGAACTGGAGCCAGGGTGGTGCCGGGTGCTAACAGACCCTTAGTGACCTTGCTCAGCCAGTGTGTCTGCTGCCTGTCTGTCTAGTCTCTTACTACATCTGCTCCCTGTTTCAGCCTGCCAGGAGTTGCCACCCACTTATCCCCTGGAGAGAATCTGGTTGGTCCCAGGCCTGCCAATAGTCTGGTGTGGGCATCGAGGAAGGGGGACAGGGCAAATGGTGATATAGCCATTTTAGCCAGAAGGGCTGTTGCATCCAGTTTTGATTTTTTACTGTGAAGACTAAATTGTGATGATAGTTGGAACAACCATTATGTGAACCATGCTAACGTCCAATTTATCCCTGCACACACTTGGTTTGGGTCTTTTCAAGATGACCCAGGCTGGCCTGAGACTTAGAATTCTCCTGTCTCAGCCTGCAAGCATCAGGATTGTAGGCTTTTCTCCATGCTGTTTTCTCCACCCATCTTAAAAGACAAACCCAGAGGCTTTAGAGCTGGCTCAGTGGTTAAGAGCACAGCACTAGCTACACTTCCAGAGAACCTGGGGTTCAGTTCCCAAATGGCTCACAGCCTCCTTATCACCAGCTCCAAGGGTTGTAGCGCCATCTTCTGACCTCCATGGGGACCTACATGTATACCCATGAACACACACACACACACACACACACTTTTTTTACATATTTTTTTAAAAATACCAAAACTAGCTGGGTGGTGGCAGTACATACGTTTAATCCCAGCACTTTGGAGACAGAGGCAGGTGGATATCTGTGAGTTGGAGGCCAGCCTGCTTTTATAGCGTGAGTTCCAGGATGACCAGGGCTACATAGAGAAACCCTGTCTCAAAAAAAAAAAAAAACCACAAACAGACAAAAATCTGGCACCACAGAGATGACTCAGTGGGTTAAGAGAACTTGCTATTCTTGCAGGGGACCTGAATTCTGCTCCTAGCGCCCACATGGTGGCTCACAACCATCTGTAACTCCAGTTCCAGGGCGTCTGATACTTTTTAGCCTCCAAGGGCACTGCATATACATGGTATTATACGTACATGCAGGTGATACACTTACACACATAAAAATAAATACATAAATAGAAAAAAGACTAAGTCAAAACCAAGGGCCGGGGGTTTGTCTCAGCAGTAGATAGCTTACCTAGAAACCCATATTGGGGGCCTAGGGACACTGGGGGCATGACTCAGCAGAACACCTATGTAGGACCCCCTAGTTAGGGGCCCACAATGAGGACAATCAACAGAGAGCTTGAGTTTGGATCCCTAGCGCTCTCCTTAGAAACGGGCATGGTGCATGTCTAACCCCGTGGCTGAGGAGCTAGAGACAGGGTCCCTGGAGACAAGCTGGCTGGCCTAGCCAGTGAGCTCCAGTGTCAATGAGACCGTGCCTCCGAAAACAGGATGGAGATTGGTTATGGGCCGGGTCACCCCATCCTTTACTGTCTTCGTGACTAAATTCATTATTGCTCGTTAGGCCTCCCTCTCCCCTTTCTTTTCCTGAGTGGCTGGTATTAGGTTCCAATCTTCCAGTCTCCATGGCTGGCCACTTCTTCCTGGCATCTGAATATTATCCCTGATGTCTAAGCCCCGCCTACCCCTTCAGACTTGGGGGTGGGGGAGCTGTCGCTTTAACCTGTGTTTCCCTAAGGGTGAGTTGCATTCTCCCCACTCTCCGGAGACAAACCTGCTTTCCGTTCTGGTCTCCTAGGAGTACCCCAGGGTGCGTGTCCTTCCCACCTCCCCGCTGACTTGCAAAGATCCATCACGGGCCACCCAAATGCCAACCCTGTACCACCCAGAGAATGCCGTGCTTTGTTCTCGAATGAAACGGGTGTTGTAAAGAGGGGGACAAAAGTGCCCTTGTACTTAACAGAGACCAGGCATCCTCTGCAGAGCCTGGGGAATGGGGAGGAGGGGGAGGGACGCCGCCAAGCTAGGCTCCAGGAAGGGCAGTGGGTGTTAGCCCAGTCCCCACCCAGGAGGTCTGCCAAGGAGAATCAAGATGGCGTGAGTTCCATTAGGCAGGGATCACCGCTGGCAGGTACCTGTTATTCCAGCACTAGGGAGGCCGAGGCAGAAGGATTGTAGGCTCAAGGGCATCCTGGATTACAAACTGAGTTCTAAACCAAGCTGGGCTTGGTACAGGTTCATACTTGGGAAGTGAGGGGTCAGCCTTGACAACATAGTGAGCCCCTGTCTCAAAAAACCAAGCAAACAAGCAAACTAAATTAAACAGCAAAGTCAAGATGATTTGGGAAACCCTGAGCTGCTGGGTTTTCCCCCATGAATACAGGCCTGGGTGTCTTGAAGTCCTGGGATCATTCATTGATCCTCTCTGAGGATGCTATAGCTAAGACTTAAAGCCGGAAGTGAAGGCACACGCCTGCATGTACATCCAGCACTTGATTGGCTATGTAGCAAAACCCGGCTTCGAAAGGCCAAAAAGAAAACAGGTGTGGTGGTGCACACCTTTAGTCCCAGCACTCAGGAGGCAGAGGCGTATGGAGAGTCTGTGAGCTCGAGGCCTACGTAGGGCATTCAAGGCCGGCCAGAGTTGACAAGACAGGAAGGGCTGGCAAGGTGGCCCAGCAAGTAAAAGGGCTTGCTGCCCAAACTGACGTGCTGAGTTTGATCCCTGGGACCCACATGGTGGAAGGAGAGCACTGACTCCTGCAAGTTATCCTCACACTGCCCTCATGTGCACTGTGGCATGTGTACATGTACACACACACGCACACACACACAAACACACACACTAAATGAATTAATAAAATGTAATTAGCAAAAAAAGAAAGAAAAGGCTGGGTGGTGGTGGCACACTTGTTTGATCCCAGGACTTGGAGGCAGGCGGAACTCTGTGCATTTGAGGCCAGCCTAGTCTACAAAGTGAGATCCAGGACAGCCAGGACTGTTATACACACAGAGAAACCCTGTCTCAGGGTGGGGAGGGAGCCACAGGCTCCCAGAGCGAGAGTGCAGCAAAAAGGGCAGGACTTGAGAGTCAGGGGAGGAAATTGGGGAAGCCATTGCCACCGCATCGCATCGCCAGAGGCTGGCAAGGGATGGTTCCCACAGCCTCCTCTGCTTTGAATATACTCACGGCTATGCTACCATGAGGGGAGGGCACCCAGCCCCCCACGCACCCCACTTCTGAGATCTTCTCTCTCTTCCCCAAGAGGTTCCGGCTCATTGATCTGTTTTCACAGTCTTGTTCGCTGAAGATGACGCCTCCTCTCTTTCTCTCTCTCTCCTTCTCCTTTTCTCTCTCACTCCCGTTCTTTCTTTCTCCGGCTTCCTGTTCCCCATGTCCTCCTCCCCACACCCCTGCCTTCCTTGTCTGCCCTGCCATCCCTCTCCCCACCCTGGGTGGAGCAGACCCAGACCCAGCTGGAGCACGCGCGCATTGGGGAGTTGGAGCAGAGCCTGCTATTGGAGAAGGCGCAGGCCGAGCGGCTGCTCAGAGAATTAGCGGATAACAGGGTAAAATGGGCCCGCCACCGCCACCCACCTGGCCGTCACCTCAGCCCCTCGATACCCCCTCTGCCTGTTATCATTTCCTCAGCCATCGTGATGGCCGCTCTCCCTTTTTAGAGCGTGCTCCCCTCTGGGAGGGAAGTTGAGATTTCGTGTCAGGCTCACTGTGGCTCTTTGGGAAGGGGGTATTGGTCCTCTGGGATTGCTCCCAAGTTCATGACTCCTTGAGCCGAGGCATCTCTTTGAGACCTTCCCCTGAGCCTCCTTTCTGTCCATCGCGACAAAGAAGCCTCCTGGGAGTGGTCTTAGCGGTCTCAGGTGGACACGGGCTCCCTGGTCCATGCTGCCTCAGAGGTCAGAGATAGGAATGCAGATACAGGGTGCTCTAGCCTAGAGAGTCTTAGGGTGGCAGCAGAGGGCCAACCTGGAGGATCTCTGGGGCTCAAGAATTGGGGCTTTTCATACGTTGGGACTATATCAGTCTCCAAGTCTGAACATAGCCATATAGTGTGTCAGGGAGGCCCTGAGAAGCTGCATTTGGGACAGTGGTCCCGTCAATCCTAGGGTATGGTTCTGTGTCCCACCCTCGAGACCCAGCTGGCCCCTCCACACCTGTTGTGCGTGTACTGTACATGTGTCCACACAGCTGTCCAACCCAGCTATAGCTCTGTGGGGAGGAGTTTGACCAAGCAACAAGCATTGATCAGGAAAACCTCCTTACAGACAGATGGAAGGCTTGAGTTTCTGCATGGTGGCCATAGCGCCATGCAGGCCACGTGGGCGGCTGGAGACACATTCGTGTGCACTCTGGCCATTGCCTGGTGATCATATGCACTATGCGCTTTGTGTGCCAGAATGCTATGTGCGGAGAAACTCACTAGGTGGGTTAGCCCTCTAGAATAGGCTCGGCCAGACTGCAAGTCAGAGAAAGTTTCTTCAGCCGGGCATAGTGGCGCATACCTGCAATCCCAGCACCTGGAAAGCTGAGGCAGGAGGATTGCTGAGACAGACCTGCACCTATAGCATTAGCTTCTAGAAAGCTCTAACCTCAAACTTCCCTCATGCACTGATGGGTTTTAAGTCACCTGAGCAGCAAGGCGTTGTGGTTCACCCTGTCACTTGGGGTCCAGTAGGGTCCCAGAGAAAAGCCAGTACCTAGGTAGGAATAGGCACCTTCCCTTCATCTGGCTCCCCTCCATCAGGGCTGGTGTGTCCGCTGCGCTCAGCCTCGGCCACTGACCCCGCCTCCCTTTCTCTCACGCTAGCTAACCACAGTGGCCGAGAAGTCTCGGGTGCTGCAGTTAGAAGAGGAGCTGAGCCTGCGGCGCGGTGAGATCGAAGAGCTGCAGCAGTGTCTCCTGCAGTCGGGCCCACCACCCCAGGACCACCCTGAGTCCGCCGAGACCCTGCGGCTGCGGGAGCGACTGCTGTCGGCTAGCAGAGAGCACCAGCGAGACAGCACCCTGCTCCAGGACAAGTACGAGAAGATGCTAAAGACTTACCAGGCTGAGGTGGACAAGCTCCGGGCGGCCAACGAGAAGTACGCACAGGAGGTGGCAGACCTCAAGGCCAAGGTTCAGCAGGCCACCAGCGAGAACATGGGACTCATGGACAACTGGAAGTCCAAGCTGGACTCCCTGGCCTCTGATCACCAGAAGTCCCTGGAGGACCTGAAAGCCACGCTGAACTCTGGCCCAGGCGCTCAGCAGAAGGAGATCGGGGAGCTGAAGGCGCTGGTAGAGGGCATCAAGATGGAACACCAGCTGGAGTTAGGCAACCTGCAGGCCAAGCACGACTTGGAGACAGCCATGCTCGGGAAGGAGAAGGAGGGCCTGCGGCAGAAACTGCAGGAGGCTCAGGAGGAGTTGGCGGGGCTGCAGCAGCACTGGAGGGCGCAACTGGAGGAGCAGGCCAGCCAGCACCGGCTGGAGCTCCAAGAAGCGCAGGACCAGTGCCGCGACGCCCAGCTGCGTGTGCAGGAGCTGGAGGGACTGGATGTGGAGTACCGTGGCCAGGCCCAGGCCATCGAGTTCCTTAAAGAACAGATCTCCCTGGCCGAGAAGAAGATGTTGGATTACGAGATGCTGCAAAGGGCGGAAGCCCAGAGCAGGCAGGAGGCAGAGCGGCTGCGGGAAAAGCTTCTGGTGGCTGAGAATAGACTCCAAGCCGTCGAGTCCCTGTGCTCTGCCCAGCACGGCCATGTAGGCTGCACTCTGCTCCTGTGGGGCTCAGATGGGGAGGGGCTGGGAAGGTGGGGCCTCTGTGTGCTACCTGGGGAGCATTTCCCTTGTGCCAGGAGCTAGCCGAAAGGGGGCTCAGAGGGGGCCCTTCCATCTCCCTCAGAGCCATGGTGATCATTGGGAGCAGCGTGGTCCGAGATGACCCTGTTTGGGTTTTCGTAGACAGGCACAGTCTCTCTGCAGTGTGCCGTTTAGGGAATCAGTTGTCTGTAGCCTTTCTCCCAGGAAGATTTCTTGTTTGTTTGTCTGAGATAGGGTCTCAGGCTAGCCTCAAACTTACAGACTCATCTCTAGCTGAGGATAACCCTAAGTTCCTGGTCCTTTTGCCTTTACCTCTCAAGAGCTATGCTTACAGATGCAAGCCACCATATTCCACCTTGCTGATACGTGTCTCTGTGTGCATGCTCATGTGTGTGCACATACACATGTGTGCATGTGTGGAGGCCAGAGGTCAACCTTGGGTACTATCTACTTTGTTTTTGACACGTTCACCTGGCCTGGAGTACCTGAGGTAGGCTAGGCTAGTCTGGCTGGCCACCTAGCACTGTGAGGCCTCTGCTTCCCAGGGGTGGGGTTGAAAGTGTGTGTCACCATACCCGGCTGTGCCCAGGTTTTTATGTGGCTTCTGGGGCCCAGACTCGGGCCCTCATGATTTCACAGGAAGTGCTTTACCGACTGAGTCATTTACTCAGGTCCTCAATTTTTCTTTTTCAATCAACTTTTTCTTCCTTGGCTCCGAGTTTACTATTAAATAATCACTTGGTAGAATGCAGTGTAAGGGCATCCCTGGAGGAGCCGGCCCTGGGCTCTGCTGCATGCATGCAGTGCCTGTTTTATGACTGGAGAATCAAGACCGGTGTCCTAGGGATGACTGGAAAGATTCCCAAGGCAGAGCTCAAGAAAAGAGACACTGATCTACTATAATAAACCTGTTTAATCAAGAAGCTATCCATACCATACCAACACATAATTCTGGCTCCTGAGTAGACTGAGGTAGGAGGGTCACAAGTTTGAGGCTACAGAGTGAATCAAAAGCCAGTTTATACAACCTAATGAGTCAAGAGTGAAAATGAAAAATTTAAAAGGGTTGGGGACATAACTCAGCTATAGAGCCCCTGCCTAGAATCCCCCAGTGAGGGGCTGGGGTGTGGCTCAGTGGCAGAGCACCTGCCTAGAGTCCCCCAGTGAGGGGTTGGGGTATGGCTCAGTGGTAGAGCCCCTACCTAGAATCCCCCAGTGAGGGGCTAGGGTGTGGCTCAGTGGTAGAGCACCTGCCTAGAATCCCCCAGTGAGGGCTGGGGTGTGGCTCAGTGGTAGAGCACCTGCCTAGAATCCCCCAGTGAGGGGCTGGGGGTGTGGCTCAGTGGTAGAGCACCTGCCTATAATCCCCCAGTGAGGGGCTGGGGCATGGCTTAGTTAGAGCACTTGCCTAATATGGAAAAGGTTCTAAGGTCCATCCTCTGGTTTTTACTCTCCAAAATAGTGGTTCTGGGGCTTCAGGGGTATCCTTCAAGGGAGCAGGAAGCCAACCTGAGCTTTTCTTTTCTCAGAAGAATCCAAGTATGTCTGCGCCCTCTGCTGGCATATTGGGTCCCTGCATCCCCAAGGTCTCTTCTCACAAGTTGAGGTGGAAGAACTGGCCTGGGTAGGGTGGCAAGTGTGTCCTCTTACTGAACTGTCCTTTCAGGTGATTGAGCCCAGTGACCTTTCCGAGGAGAAGATTCGCATGAAAGAGACTGTGGAGGGTGAGTAGCCTTGAGTAGGAATCCAGGCTTTGTGGAAAGACAGCTGGAGGCCACCTTGGAGCTCAGTCACAAGATCTGTCATCTGCTCCTCATTGAGCCACCTACCATGTGCAGTCACCCCTGCAGGAGAGGTTGTCACAGAACCAGGGAAGGAACAGGTGTCTTGGTGTCTCATAAACCACCTTCCCACGGCCTGTGAGGTGGCCCTGAAGGTAAAGACACTCGCCGCCAAGCCTGAGGGGTTAAGTTCGATTCCCTGGCTGGCACGTGGTTGGCAGGAGAGAATCGACTTTTGCAAGTTGCTCCACCTACGAGCTGTGGCACGCGTGCACACACACACACACACACACACACACACACGATAAATAAGTGGAATTTGTAAACAGGAATTGAAGGACCGTCCATGTCTGGAATATATAGAGATGGGAAACTGGAGGGCATATGCTAAAATTGTGACTCACAGGAGAGTCGGTCTCCCTGTGGTGAGCCGCTCCAACCTTGGTTCTTTGCTCTGGAAAGCTGGGATGCAGTAAGGTGGGATTGCAGACGGCAGAAGCGTCTCTGCCTACTGCTGCCCCTTGTCATTTGTTTGGTTTTTACCTTATTTTTTAAAAATTACATGTAGCTGGGTGGTGGTGGCGCACACCTTTAATCCCAGCACTCGGGAGGCAGAGGCAGGCGGATCTCTGTGAGTTCGAGACCAGCCTGGTCTACAAGAGCTAGATCCAGGACAGGCTCCAATGCTACAGAGAAACCCTGTCTCAAAAAAAAAAAAATCTGTAAGATGGGTTTCCCATGAGATCAGATCTAGCCTGGGCTATGTATCAAGATGCTATTTCAAGGAAAGTAGGTATGCGTTGCAGCTGAGGGTGTGGCTCAGTGGGGTGCTTGCCTGGCACGTGGGCAGCCCTGGTTCTGCTCCCACCACCACATAAAGCAGCATGGTGATGCATGTCTGTGATCCTGTGGAAGGTTCAAGGTTATCCTCAGGTGTGTCATACATTTGAGGCCAGCCTGGGCTATGCAAAAGAGATAGGTGAGGAGCTGGAGAGAGGGCTCAGTGGTTAAGAGCACTGACTGCTCTTCCAGAGGACCTGGGTTCAATTCCCAGCACCCACCTGGCAGCTCACAACTGTCTGAAGATCCAGTTGCAGGGGATCTGACACCTTCACACCAATGCACATAAAAATAAAGTTAAATATAAAAAAAGCCCACAAAATCAAATGAATAAACCAAAAAAAAAGATAGGTGATAAAACGAACTTGAGAACTGTCCATATGTTCCGACGCATCTTCCTGGTGGTGTGGGAAGCAATCCCGTACAGGATTGTCATGATGGTTCTGCATCTGCCATCTTTATTTCCCCAGTTTGACTTCTTTGGCTGGAGGAAGCCAAGGAGATGGAGAGTCATGTTCCCTAAACCACACGCTATTGGGTCATCTTCCTCTGAGTGGGTGACTCAGGCAGTGAGAAAAGATCTTTGACACGAGAGTGTGACCCCAGGAGGGTCACCCCTTGCCCACACTAGTGACCGTTGGGTATTCATGGGTCCCTGTCTTTTCTTTCTCTTCTAGGCCTGCAGGACAAACTGAACAAGAGGGACAAAGAGGTGACAGCCTTGACATCCCAGATGGACATGCTCAGGGCCCAAGTAAGTGGTAAGTCTCCCTCCCTAGGGGCGGATGTTGGGACTTAGTGGAGGCTGGCTCTGTGGCTCTGAGGTCCAGCTGAGCTGGTCCGTCTGCTTGAGAGCTATACCTGGGTTCTGCTGAGCAATCATATATGCGGAACTGAGTTCATGCCCCTAGGACCTACCAGGTCTTGTCCATGGCCTTCTTGAAGACTTGAGTCCCACAGGCCTCTTCCATGCAGCCCCTAGTCCCCAGGAGAGGTAGAATGGACTACAAGAAACCTGGCATGGTACTACACACCTGTAATTCCAGCACTCAGGAGGTACAGGTAGGAGGATCAGGATGTTGAAAGCTTGGGGCCAGCCTGGGCTACATAAAACAGTATTAAAAGAAATAAAATATAAAGGAAATGAAATAAAATAAAATATAGAGCCTGGGCCACAGCCAAAAGCAAAGTATACAAAGGGCCTGGGAGAGGTCGGAAGTCTGGAAATGTGACTGTTCAGAGTACCCTTGGCATTGTTCCAGGAACACCCTGCCAACTCCCAGGGGCTGGTTCCCACCCCCCTTTTCTTCCAGTCCTGGTTACATTTACCTGGCCTCACAGATCTTGAGAAAGGTAATTGGGTTGTAGACTCTCCCAAGGTCAAAGTGAAGACATAACCTCATCTTTTCCCTTGTCCGGATAGCAGTGAAAAAAACAGCCGTAGTGACCTGTCGTGCATCCCCACCCCACAGAGCCAGGGATGCTGGCTTGGGTGAGCTGGGCTTTTCAGGTCACAGTCTATCACTGAAGGAAGTCAGGGCAGAAACTCAAGCAGGGAGCCGGGCGGTGGTGGCGCACGCCTTTAATCCCAGCACTCGGGAGGCAGAGGCAGGCGGATTTCTGTGAGTTCGAGACCAGCCTGGTCTACAAGAGCTAGTTCCAGGACAGACTCCAAAGCCACAGAGAAACCCTGTCTCAAAAAACCAAAAAAAAAAAAAAGAAAAGAAACTCAAGCAGGGGCATAAAGTTGAAACCACAGGAAAGTCACTTGCTGGCTTGATAGATGCCTTGTGTGTTGTTAGCTTTGTGATACAGCCCAGGACCACCTGTCTAGGGGATGGTGCTGCCCGCAGTGGGCTGGACCACCTGTCTAGGGAATGGTGCTGCCCGCAGTGGGCTGGGCCCACTTGTATCAGTTAACAATCAGAAGAGTACACATTCACAGACCCACAGACCACCCTGATAAAGAGAGTTACTCAGTTCCAATGCTCTTGTTGGTTGACTCTAGACTGTGTCCAGTTGAGAGTCAGTACTAACTTGGATGCTACCTCCCTCTTTCTTTCCTTCTTTCTTTCTTCCCTTCCTTCCTTCCTTTCCTTTCTTGAGGCAGAGTCTCACGTAGTCACAGCAGATCCTGAATTCCCAACATAGCTGAGAATGGCCTTGAACTGCTAACCCTCCTTCAGCATCCCAGGTGCTAGGGTGACTGATGTGCGCTTCCACGCCTGGTTTAAGTGGTGCTGGGGGTGGACCCAGGGCATCATGCTTGCGAGGCCTTGACTACTCTTGTTGTTGTGTGGGACAGGGTCTCTCTAGCCTAGGCTGGCCTGAAACTCACTATGTAACCACTATGACTTTGAATTCACAGTGATCCTCCTGTCTCAGGCTCACCAGTGTTGGAATTATAAACCTGTGCACAATGTTTGGTGCCACCTACATCTTAGGGTGACCACTCTGGCTAGACCAGCCTCTCATTGGTGTTTGAGATGGGGTGGGGGGGTCTCCTGAAACCCTGGTTTTCCCAGAACTGGCCTTGAATTCCTGATCATCCTCCTGCTTCCCCCTCTGAAGTGTTTGCATCGTAGGCCAGTGTACACTACACTCCAGTGTAGGCAGTGCTGGGAATTGAACCCAGGGCCTCTGATGTGCTGGGGCCAGCACTCTACCCACTGAGCCACAGCCCCAGTTCCCATTTGTGTCTGAACTTTCTCCTTTCTCTGTGGCTTCTCCCAGCCCTGGAGAACAAGTGCAAATTAGGAGAGAGGAAGATGGACTCTGTCCTGAAGGAAAAGAGGCGTCTAGAGGTGGAACTGGAAGCTGTGTCTCGGAAGACCCATGATGCCTCGGGACAGCTGGTCCACATTAGCCAAGAGTTGCTGCGGAAGGAGCGGTGAGTGGCTCGGCTCAATTTCAGTGAGGCTGCAAAGACTTTTGCCTTTCTTCCTTCTTCCTTCCTTTCTTCTTAATTTTTTTTCTTTCTGTTTTTTTGGTTTTTGCTTTTGTTTTTGTTTTTGTTTTTTGAGGCAGGGTTTCCCTGTGTCGCCCTGGCTGTCCTGAAACTCACTCTGTAGACCAGGCTGGCCCAGAACTCATAGAGATCCACCTGTCTCTGCCTCCCAAGTGCTGGGATCAAAGGGGTGTGCCTCTACCACCACCTAACTGGTTTTTTTTTTTAGATGTCTTTATGTATATGAGTGTGTTGCATGTGTGTATGTCTGTGTACCCTGTGGGTGCCTAATGCTCACAGAGGTCAGAGGGGACATCAGATCCCAGGAAATTGAGATAACAGATGGTTGTGAGCTGACACGAGTGCTGGGAATAGGACTCAGCTCTTCTGCAGGAGCAGTAAGTGCTCTAACCACTGAGTAATCTCTCCAGCCCCTCCGAGTGCCTAACGCAGCTCTCCAGGCAGTGCATATGAGAAAGATGAGTGCCCCCCTCACATTGTGAATGTCTTTTCCCTTATAAAATAATTAAGTTTACTCAGAACTCTAGTGGGCTTTTTCCTTTTAAGGATTTGCTTATTTATAACTTCAGGTGTGTGTGTGCCTAAATGTACACCATGTAGATACAGGTGCCTGTGGGAGCTGGGGGGAGGGAGGCATCAGATCTGGATCTGGAGTTACAGGTGGAACTGAGAATCAAGCTTAGGTCCTCTGAAAGATCAGCCAGTTCTAACCACGGAGCCGTTTCTCCAGCTCCAGCTTTTGCTTTTGTTTTTTCATATACAGCCTCTCTGCATACCCCAGGCCTGCCTGGGACTCCCTAATCCTCCTGCCTCGGATCCCCATGTGTTAGGATTATAGAGGTGAGCCACCATGCCCACCTCATCTAATGTAAGCAACAAAATATTTTTCGGGTTTGTCGTTTGTTTTGTTTCCTTTTTTTGTTTTTCCAAGACAGAGTTGCTCTCTGTGGAGCCCTGGCTGTCCTGGAATTCACTCTGTAGACCAGGCTGGCTTCAAATTCACAGAGATCTGCCTACCTCTGCCTCCCAAGTGCTGGAACTATATGCGTGTGCCACCACTGCCTGGCCCCTGGTTCCTTTTTTTTTTTAAATTGCATTTATTTATTTATTTATTTATTTATTTATTTATTTATTTATTTATTTATTTATTTATTTTGTCTATGGGAGGCTGTGTGTACCACAGAATATGTGTGAAGTCCGGAAGGCAACCGGCAGGAGTTAGTTCTCTCCTTCCACCGTGTGGGCCCCAGGGGATTGAACTGAGGTCCTCAAACGTGGCAGCAAATGCCTTTACCCATTGAGCCATCTCACCAGCCCTCCTCTGGCTTTGGAATACTTTTCTCATTTATTTCTAACCCCAGACTGGTGGCCCAGCACAATGGTGTGCACATGTGATCCCAATATTCGAGAGATTACCGTGGGGCTAAGGGATGTGACTCCATTGGTAGCATACACAACATCTGGATTCCGTGCACAGCACCACATACACCAGACATAATAGCCCGTGACTGTGGTTATCAAATTTGGGAAGGGAAGTCAGGAGGGTCAGGAATTCAAGGTGCTACGGAGAGAATTGGAGGCCAGCCCAGGCTACATGAAACTCTGTGTCAAAACAAAACAGGAGAAAAAGTTCTGAGACTGGGGAGATGGCCAATTTTCCAGATGATCCCAGTTTGCTTCCCAGCACCTACATGGTGGCTCCAAACATCTATAACTCCAATTCCAGGGGGATCCAACACGATCTTCTGGCCACTGGGGTCACCAAGTATGCACATGGTCCACAGACATACATGAAGACCAAACACTCTTACACATAAAACAAAAATAAATAAATCTTTAAACAAACAAACAAGCAAAACACTAAGAACAGCCAAGTCCTTTTGATCATCCTGCATCCGAAGGCTGCTCCTCTTGGGTGTGGTAGATCCACGCTGCATCCTCCGCGCTTGTCTCTGAATCACCATTGCCAGTGGCTGGCGCCCCCTGGTGGTGATGGGCCTCCAGGCACCTGGCTTACACTACATTGCGGGCGTGAGGTGCAACGCTGAAGCCCTGGTTCTGTGACTGTCTGCCCACCCAGGAGTCTGAATGAGCTGAGGGTGTTGCTGTTAGAAGCCAATCGCCACTCCCCAGGGCCCGAGAGAGACCTGAGCCGTGAGGTTCACAAGGCAGAATGGCGGATAAAGGAACAAAAACTGAAGGATGACATCCGGGGCCTGCGTGAAAAGCTGACAGGGCTGGTATGTGGAGGCAAAGGGTGGGGGTCAGGGTAAGGGGTTGCCAGGCCAAGGAGACCAGTGACCTAACAGAGTCACAGAGGGGGCTGAAAATCCAGTCCTCTGGGATCTCAAGGGCGTAGTAGATGGAGGGTCCCTAGTAGCCCCTTTTCATACACCATAGCTAAAGATGCTCTGCCCCCACACACAGCCTGGTCTGACCAGAGCCAGGCGTGCAAAAATCAGTCATGTGTGGAGGGCAAAAAAACATCTGTACAGTCAGGTAAGCAACCAGAAACCAGGGGGCTGGGCTCCTTTTTCAGTGGTGTGTGGGGCTGTAGGCCCTCTCGGCAAAGAGACAAGAGGTTCAGTCAGAGGATGCGGGAGTTTCTTCTGTAAAAACGACTTTACTTCCAGCTGAGTTGTCATGGGAGGCGATGGAGACAGGTGGTGATATTGGCAACACAGGACAAGATTAGGATCACCCCTTCCCTTTTTGATTGACATTTCAGCAAGCTTGATCCCCGGCCATCTCCGGCCATCTTTGGCATATGGATTGGGTAGACCAAGGAGGGTAGGATCTTCTTTACCCCCACACTTTGGAGTACAGGGATTAGATCTGCCGTTTCTGGCCCTGGAGGAATCCACAGGGTAGAGAGGAAGATGGAACAGTAAAGAACATTCAGGGAGCTGGGGATGTAATTCAGTGCTTAAAGTCCTGGGTTCTATCCCCAGCACTATATAAAACCAAATGGAGTGACCTATAATTGTGATCCCAGTATTGGAGAGGTGTTGTTCAAGGTCATCCTCAGCTACATAGCAAGCTCTGCCAGCCTGGACTACATGAGACCCTATCCCAGGGAAAAAAGAAAGGAGCTCTTTAGGCATATGGGGTTGATCTGGTTTCATAGGTCCTAGGCATGGCGTCTATCGGGCCCAGCTACCCTGACAGCATTCTAGTCCTGTGTCTAGCCTGCTTAGGTGTCAGCACACACATGCACTCCAGGGTACTTGTGGCCTGTGTGGCTCTGTGACACGGGAGGGAGGAAGAGCCTATGCTGGTGGACTTTCCATACGAGGTACAGGTAGAGGGGAGTTCATATTTGTACCCTGGGGCTTCAGGCCGATGGACCAGCCCTGGTCCTTCTGGGAAAAACAGTGATGAGTCCTGGAGCCACAGTGAGGTTTGCACAGATGTTCAGAGGCTTAGCCGGAAGTCTCAGACTGGGGTGAGAGGAAGTGGGGAGGCTGGGCCGGCCAGGTGCATCTTGGGATGCTTTGATGGGAGGACAGAGTGGAGTATGTGGACACTCACCATCGGAAATCGTGGCGAGGAGAGAAGAGTCACGTGTAAGGGGCCGGGGATAGATGGGAGTGAGAGAAGAGTACTCGGTGTCAGCTGAGTCTGTGGAAGTTGGAAGAGGGCAGCTCGGGTAAGGCTGGGGAGGGAGATTTTAGAGTCTAGGGCTTGGAGATGTTATAAGGGAGGTCCTTGTAAAGCCCAGGCTCGACTCAAGAGGGAGGTGGGACCTGATGAGTGTCCAGTTAGCACCCACACAGGCAGATCACGCGCCCGCACCTCCACCATTCCAGGACAAGGAGAAGTCCCTGTCAGAGCAGAGACGCTACTCCCTCATTGACCCAGCGTCAGCACCCGAGCTACTGCGACTGCAGCACCAGTTGGTGAGCACGGAGGATGCCCTGCGGGACGCACTGGACCAGGCCCAACAGGTGGAGAGGCTGGTGGAGGCTCTGAGGGGCTGCTCAGACAGGACTCCGGTGAGCACACCTCCGGGGCTGCAGCCTCAGGAACCTCCCATCACGGGGTGGGTGGTTGAGTCTGAGAACCCCAGTCCCAGATGGGAGGCAGCTCCATCCTGGGGATCCCAGTCTGACAGAGGAGAGTGACCCAACATGGAATCCCCCCTCCCCAAGTCTAAGGAGGGGGGTCCCATCCTAAGAACCTAAATCTGAAAAGGAAGCAAGCAGTCCTGTCCTGGGAGACCCCAGCTAAAAGGCTTTGGCTCTGAGCCTGGTTGGCCCCACTGGGGACCCCGCTCTCCCTTGTGGTTACATGTGGAACTGCATCCTGGCCGCCTGCTCAGCGGTGCCTCCTCTCCCCATCCCTCACAGACTGTCAGCAATTCCGGTTCTGCCAATGGTATCCACCAGCCAGACAAGGGCCACAAACAGGAGGTAAGCGCGCCAGCAGCCTCTCTAGGTCGCCCAAGCCGTGTGTGTGTGTGTGTGTCTGTGTGTGTGTGTGTGTGTGTGTCTGTGTGTGTCTGTGTGTGTGTCTGTGTGTCTGTGTCTGTGTGTGTCCGCCCTGTAACAGCAGGGGCTGCTTGCTTAGGAAGACTCTGGTACTAGTCTATCCCATCCAGGAATGGTCCTGCTTTTCTTTTTTGTTTTTTGTTTTTCCTGTGGTTCTGGGAATGGAACCAGGGCCTTAGCATTGACCACACCCCAGCCCCTCACTGGGGGATTCTAGGCAGGGGCTCTACCACTGAGCCACACCCCAGCCCCTCACTGGAGGATTCTAGGCAGGGGCTCTACCACTGAGCCACACCCCAGCCCCTCACTGGGGGATTCTAGGCAGGGGCTCTACCACTGAGCCACACCCCAGCCCCTCACTGGGGGATTCTAGGCAAGCACTGTACTGCTCAGCCGCACCCCAGCCCTTGGTTCTGGAAGAGACAGAGTGTTCCAGTTCCTCACCTTTCCCCCAGCATTCACCCAGATTATTGCAAGCACCCATAATGGACTTAGCCCCTAGTCTAGGAGCATCTTTGTCCCCAGGTCATTGTGTGACCTGGGCAGGTGAGGCTGGAATGAAGACAAACTCAGCTTACTCCTTGACCTTCCACATTAAGAAGGGTCGGGCTTGGGAACGAGGACCTTGAAGGCTGTCCCTAGCCAAGTAGCTGAGGGCAGCGCAGCTGGCAGTGTTGGGGTGGCAGAGTAGCTGGGAACTGTTGTCTAGGCCACGTGAAGGTTTCTTTTTCCAGCAGCCTTATAAGAAATATGGTCCTCTCGTACTCAAGTTATGACAAAAAAAAAAAGAAAAAAGAAATATGGTCCTCATCACTTCCAGATGTGGAGACTGAGTTTTGGAGTCCGCTTCATGTTTATTTATTTATTTTTTTATTTTTAAATTTAACTTATTTATTTGGTTTTTTGAGACAGGTTTCTCTGTATAACAGCTCTGGCTGTCCTGGGCTCACTTTGTAGACCAGGTTGGCCTCGAACTCACAGAGATCCGCCTGCCTCTGCCTCCCGAGTGCTGGGATTAAAGGTGTACGCAGCCACCACCCAGCTTGCTTCTTATTTCTTGAGATCCGTTCTCCACAAAGGTTCTTGGGTCTCCTTAGAGAATCCAGGCTTTTCCTGCCACAGGGCCTTGGCACTTGGTGTTCCCCCTACCCTGCATGCTCTCTTCCCCTTTGTCCCTCCCTCATCTGCCCATTCATCCCTCAAGACTGTTGATGATCAAACCCTTGTTCTCTCTAGGACAAACACTGACCCCAAGGGACGCCGTGAACCGGCCCCATTCCCACCAGAGCCCTGCCGGGCTTCCCAGCTGTGGCTCCACCTCCA
>PVIU01010140.1:0-71822 GCA_004026605.1 Ondatra zibethicus
GTGAAAGCCTCCCCCGTTTTGAGACTTGAGCTCAGTATTCTGGATTGGGTTCCAAGTCCCTGTGTAGTTAAGAATAACCTTGAACTTCTGACCCTTTTGGCTACAACATTCCAGGCATCTGTCACCAGGCATCTGCTTATGTGGGGCTTGAACCTAGGGCTTTGCGGTGCTTGGCACTCTGTCAGTTGAACTATGTACAGCCCGAGCCCCCATTCCCTCCTTACATAAATGTTTATCAGAGGACTATACAGGTCAAGACGTAGGCTTGGTTGACTCCTGAGTCCTGTAAGTCAACAGTAACCAACTTTAATCCTGTGTTAATTTTTGTGTCACCCCTTTCCATCTCTAGCATTATCTCCCCCACACACCCCAGTTAATTTATATTTTCCTCAGAGCTCAGTTTAGAAATTACTTCTTCAAGGAATCCTCTTTTTCCCTGCTCCTGTTTTCCCAGTTTTGAATTCGCTACGCCTCCATGCCACTGCCCCAGTTATAAACACAATTAGGCTGTTTGAGGGTTGCGCTCTAAACACAGGCTGGAGGCGAAGCTGGCATGGAGTAAATATGTCCTCAAATAATGGCCTGAAGGGCATCCATTGAATTTAGCAATAAATGGTCACTTGGTGAGGCAGTTTCAGAGAAATGATGGGTGGATGGCGGATTGCAGTGGACTGTGAAGAAATCGGGAAGTGAGGCATTGAGTGCTACCGGTAAGGTGTAGACAGCTTTTTCCTAGACTGTGAGAGGGAGAAGCCGGAATGGCTGCTGTTTCTATTAGGAAAGACTTGCTTATTTAAATGACAATGGAAAGGAGCCAGTGTCGGGTGGGAGGGAGGCAATAACTGAAAGAATGTATCTTCACAAAGTGGGGTAGGGATCTAGAACAGAGGGCCCTGTCAGACAGCCCAGCTCTTGTCCTGTAGACACTGAACAAAAAAGTCTGACCTGGAGCTGAGATAGCCCAGAGTGTGGGTGAGCCAGCAGCGACTGTACAGTAGACTGCACAAAGGGTAAAGATGGGAAAGGACCCGCGACACCGTGTCTGTGGAAGGAGGGCCTTAGGGGTGAACACTGAGCAGGCACTGACCTAATTGTCTCCTATGTGTGTTTGAGGTCTCTCAGGACTGGAGGAAATACGGCCGGCTCACGAGAGAGGCAGTACATAGAAAGCCTCGGTGCTCTGAGTTTTGGAAACAGACGTTATTCATTCAGAACCAAGGTGTTATTGAATTGTTCAGTAGGTGGGTAGTCAGGTTAAACCCTATTCCTCCTGGGTTATAGAGTAAAAACAAAAGAGGAAGTACACGCTGTAGGAGGTAGGAGGATTAGGAGTTCAAGGTTACCCTCAGGTACATAATGTATTCTATTACATTAGGCTTCAGAGTAATGACATTTGTAGGAAAGATGAGATGGGCATCTCCTGAACTAATCCTAAAAGGATTTTTTTGGTTTGGTTTTTTTGTTTGTTTTTCGAGACAGAATTTCTTTATAGCCTTGGCTGTCCTGGAACTTGTTCTGTAGACTAGGCTAGTCTCGAACTCATAAAGATCCTCCTGCTTCTGCCTCCTGAGTGCTGGAATTAAAGGCATGCACCACCACTGCCTGGCCCCTAAGAAATTTTTTTAATAGATTTATTTGTGTGTGTGTGCTTGTACTCTGCGATCAATCAAAAGTGTGTTGGGGAGGGAGGCAAGGAGGCCAGAGGAGGGTGTTGGAGCCCCTGTATGGGGAGGGAGGGGGGAGGAGAGGAGCCACAGCAGCAGCTACCTCTTTGGGAGAGAGAAGGAAAGGAAGGACTCAGGCTGCAGGCAGGAAGATCTGCCTGCCTCCGGGGTAGGGGGTGGGGCTTGTCTCTTAAAGGGACAGGACAGACTATTACATTCCCATCTCTTTTTTATAATACAAAGGCTGGAGGTTAGGCACAACAGGTTAAAGGAATTGGGGCGGGCAGTGGATTCTCAAGACTGCTTCTTGCTTATTTGTGGGCATCATCTTTGCGGGGGAACCTGAGAAGGCTGCGTGTTGGTCATATCCTGGGGTAGCTGGTCTCTTTGCTCCTGTCCGGTGTTTGTGGTATGGACATGTCTGGTGTCTCTTACATCTGTTTAAGGTATTGGCAGAACAGAGGACAAAGTTAAGTTTAGGAAAAAAAAATGTAGGACCAGGGAATTGAGAGGGGTGTATCTGACCTGTTTAAGGTCGAGCCTTCAGTTCAGCTCCCTGGAACTCACAAGAACTTTTTGGGTTTGTGAAAATTTAAACAGCAGCATACTTATATCAAAATGACTGTGAAAGATATTTTTTGCATAATGGAAAGTATCTTTAAGACTATGGAAGGCAGCGTAAGAGAGAATTTTGATAGTGGCACTTGTCCTCACACCTTTATAACTTGCAGGTACACCTTAATAACTTGTATTTGTATTTTGCTGAAATTTGTTTGGTGAGGTTGTCAGGGAGAGACTCAGGCTGGAAATTGAAGATGAGCTTGCCTGGGGTATGGGGGGGAGTGGGCGTGGCTTGTCTCTTAAAGGGACAGGAAAGAGCATTACAATAATTGCCTGTAATTCCACTTTCAGTGGATCCAGCACCCTCACACAGATATGCATGCAGACAAAACACCAATGTTCATAAAATAAAAATAAATAAATTTTAAAAGCTTGTACTTTGTAGTTTTGAAGAAAGACAATGTATATACACTGAGTGCTACTATTTTGACACAACATGCATAACATCTAGATGCATATACATTGTACACACACACACAATAATAAATAATAAGGCCATTTTAGTATGTTCCTTTAATCCCAGCACCCAGAAAGCAGATAGAGGAAGATCTCTGAGTTCTAGGTCATCCCAGTCTACATATCAAGTTCCAGGCCAGCCAGGGAGGGCTACATACAGAGACCCTGTCTTTAAAAAAAAATAAAAAAATAAAAGAAGGGAAAAAACCAATCAGATTCAGGAAGAATGGTTTTTAAACTGATCTGATGTGGCACAAGACTGCAATCCTGGCTAATGGGAGGAGTGAGGCAGGTAGATGGACAACTTCAAGGTCCTCTTGTGCTACAGGATGAGTTGGAGACCAGTGTGGACATTGTAGTAAGATTCTGTCTAAAAAGAGAAGGGCTAAGCTGGTGTGTGTGTGTGTGTGTGTGTGTGTGGCAGGAGAGGGGTTGCACGCCTTTAATCCCAGCACTCAGGAGGCAGAGGCACACAGATCTTTCTGAATTTGAGGCCAGCCTGGTCCACAGACTGAGTTCCAAGGACAGCTTGGGCTATTACACAGAGAAACCCTGTCTCAAAAAACCAAAGAGAGGGAGAGAGAGATGGGCTAGTAAGGTATCAGCAGTGGAGTGTTTGCTTAGTGTGCACAAGCAGGGCCTTGGAACAAATCCCAGGAGCACGGGAAGAGAAAGGAGAATGATTGATGTCCCACCTTGATGAAGGAGTGGAGAGGGGCAAGTTTCAAATCCTGAGCACTCATTTAATTTTCCTCTGGGGTACAAAGAAGACAGCCCATACCCTGGCTGTCCCCCAGCGTGCTGAGCCGTCCTGACATCCCTGGAGCCTTGCTTTGTCTATTCATGGCCCCTGTGCCTGTGGCGGTCTGGAGTTATCCAGGCAGAACAAAGCTGCATACAGAGTGTACAAGGGGGTCTTGTAACAACTTTGCCCATTTCTAGGTTTGAGTTAGGTACCACGGCTTGATTTCAGCTGCCTATTTTATTCCACCCCAAGAGTACTGTGTTTTGTTTGGGTTTCCTCTGTTTTGGAGGGTCATGGACCAGCCTGTGCTGATCTTAACCCCGCACAGCCCTGCAACATCCTTTCTCCGTCCTTGGAAATCTCCTCCAGTTTTCAAGGCTCGGCTCAAGGCTCTGATTCCTCTACAGAGACTTTTCTGCCCCTCATTCGAAGGAACAGAATTAATGTGGTGGAAGAGAGGGAGTAGAAGCCAGACCTCTGCTTAAATGTTGTTTTACTTCTCATGCACACACACAGCTACACAAATGTGCACACACAGCTCTCAGCATCAGTTCTCATGCACACACACACATACGCACAAATGTGCACACTTAGCCCTCAGCATCAGTTCTCATGCACACACACAGATACACAAATGTGCACATACACAGCCCTCAGCATCAGTTCTCATGCACACACACAGATACACAAATGCGCACATACACAGCCCTCAGCATCAGTTCTCCCATTCATCCGTTAAGAATGCAGATTGTTTGAGAAGAATAAAACTCGATTGGCTCTGTTAAATCAGCAATAGCTCTTGGTATACCGGAGACAGGAAACATGCATTGGCTATTTGTTCTGTCACCAGACTAAGAGAACTCTACCTCTGAAAGGCTCTATCTTTGGAGCAAAACTTAAAACACGGTGGGTGCTTCTTTTCCAGTGGACTTGCTCTCTAAGCAGCAGAGGCAATGTGTCCATCCACCTCCGTCCTGCGCTTTGAGCGAAGAGGAGCTTAAATGAGTTAGCTCCTGGACCAGGTGATGGAGGTGTGAGACAGTAAAGACAATAGCTTGTGTGAGCCAGAACAGAGCGGTTCTGGGTATAGCTGGGGATAGTCATAGGAAGGAACTGGGGAGGGAGACCCTTTTCACTTCTTCTACTGATAAAAGCAAAGGCTAAAAGGGAAAAAGTGGTGGGTTTCATTGTTGGTTAGTAGACTTAGGTCTTAGGTTTGGGATTTTTTATTTTGGTTTGGTTTCTTGTTTTTTACATTTCTTTGTGTGTGGAGAGGATGTGTGTGTCGTGGTGAAGGCCAGAGGACAGCTTACGGGAGTAGCTCTCTCCTGCTGTATGGGTCACAGGGATCAAACTCGGGTCGTCAACTTGGTAACAAGTGCCTTTACCGCTGAGCTGTCTTGCCAGCTCTAGTTTATTCATAGTTTTTGTTGAGACATGATCTTGCTGTGTAGCCAGGCAGGCCCTCACACTCAAAGTCCTGTTTGCGCTGAAATTAAAGGCATGTACTATAACACCTGCCTATAAAAGGCTGGTTTTATATTAGTTAAAAAGAGGAATAGGGCCAGATGTGGTGGTGCACGCCTTTAATCCCAGCACTCAGGAGGCAGAGGCAGGTGGATCTCTGTGAGTTTGAGGCTAACCTGATCTACATATTGAGTTCTAGGTCAGCCAAGGCTATATAGAGAAACCCTGTCTTGAAGAGAAAAATAAGGGAGATAGAGATAGAAACAGTCAGTCATTTTAACTGACATTTTAATTTATTGTGTGTGCACATGATTTCAGGAGCCATGATCGGAAAGGGCCTCCACCCACATGGGAGGACAGGCAGCTCACTTGCTTTTTATTGTAACCGGGGGCGGCTAGTTTTAAATGGATTGCAGTGAAAGACAGCAGGATGGGGCTGCTGGAGTCACTTAGTTCAGAATGCAGCGGAGCCTTAGGACAAACAAGACTTTAATCAGATGGGCATTAAAACATTGCAGAAAGGTTTTACAAGGTGGGGAAGATAAAAAGGTTTGAGTTCCTTGTCATACAAGTTTTACCGTGTTTGATAGAGAAGACTAATATTTAATGTTTCTTACACATACTGTGGCATGTTTGTGACAGAGGACAACTAGCAGGAGCAGGTTCCCCCTCCCCCATGTGGGTGCCAGGTCATCAGGCTGAGTGGCAAGTGCCTTTACCTGCTGATCTGTCTCAGTGGCCCAATCAGAGCCATTATTTTTTTTAGTTGAGATTACTTTTGAAGTCAGAAATTCCCTTCCCTGAGGCCAGCCAAGCATTTAGCAGCGGTCTTGTGGAGGGGTGGACTGAGCGTGACTAGAGCCTAATCCCTTCAGCCGGAAGGAGCTTCCGTTAACTCAGCCTTGAGATTCTGGTCCTTTGCTTCCTGCTACTTAGGGACTGACTGTCTTGGTTTTGTGTTCAGGTGAAGAAGCCTGGAGGTGCCGGGGCTGTGGGGGCTATGTTCCTCTGAGCCAGAGACTGTACAGGACGACCAGTGAAGCCTGGCACAGCTCTTGCTTCCGGTAAGTACTTCGTCCTCCTCTCCTCACCGCCGTCCTGTGGCCCTGCACTGTTTTCATGTTTAGAAAAACACAGACAGTTTCCTGGCCCGAGAACTTTAATCTCGGTTGGGCATTAGGGGCAGGGAGAGGACTGCGCCAAGGAGGAACACCCCTAATGCCAGTTTAAAGTGCGGGAACTGCAGGTGAGTCGAGGGTAGCTAGAGGAAGGGGGGCTGTTCTAGGGTTTCTCCAATGCCCTCACCTTAGGGTGTGGGAACAGACCAGAAAGAGTGACTGTCCCCATGGCCACACCACTGGTTATGGAGGTGCCTCGTGGCCTCTCAGGGTGACTGAGTGTCATTTCTGTCCCACAGGATGCCTCCCTGTGGCCCTCCTTTGTGTGACTGACTTTTTTTTTTTTTATTGCTTCTAGATTATCATTGAAGCAGCTCAGTTTCTTAATAATGACAGTGTCAGGGCGGGCGAGAAGGCACTTGCCACCAAGCCTGGCTATCGGAGTTCCATCCTCGAGCCCTTGTGGTGGGACAGCTCTGAGAAGTGGTCCTCTGACCTCACATGCACACCATGGCATGTGCACCTGCACTTAGACACATGCACACCAACCAAACAAACAAACAAATAGATGTTTTTAAAAATTATAGGCTTTAAAGCCACATTTGTTCCTACTTTTTGGGGCTTAGTTATCTGGAATTAGAGATGTTACTAGGGACCCCAGTATGCAGTGTGCAGTAGACACCCACTGAGCACTGGTCTCCTTTCAAGGGGAGGAGCTTTGTCTTTGCAGACAGCAGTTCTAGCCCACAGTCATTCCGAACTGATGGATGAGATACTGTCCCCTCCAGGGGCAGGGTGAGAATGTGTCACCCCTAGGGTCGTGTCCTGAGAATGAGATGGATGTTGACCAGAGACCGTGTGCTGTGTATTCTGTCTGCCCACACAGCTCTTTGTGCAAAGCTGGTATCAAATAATTTAATGGTCCTTTAAGCCCTTGCCTCTCTCCACCCTCCAGGTTCAAGGTGGGACTTGGCCTGGAGAGATTTGGCCGCTGAAAGGGCTGGAGATGGACCAGTGTTTTCCCGTCCTTTAGGTCTAACCTAGACTTCTCTCTCATTTTGTTCATGGTTCTCATTGCCTTGGCTCCTCCTCCCTCTGCTCCTGGGGAAGTGGATTCTGCATTTTCTGTGCTATTTTATATGCTGGAGGCAGAAGTTAGCAGAGCCTTAAGGGGCCTGTAGGAAAAGCCTTTGCCTAGCTAGTCCTTTCATTTTATAGCTGAGGCCAGCCTTGCTTTGGCTGACCCACACAATTACATTTGTCCCTGTCTACATTCCTATCCATATTATTTTCTGTTCGGATCAGCAGAGCATGATAGAACAAGCTAGCCCTTGTTATTTCTTCCTTCCTTTCGTTCAGTCTTTCTTTCTTTTGTCTTTTTTTTTTTTTGCCGGGTCGGGGTTCAACACATGGTTTCTCTGTGTAGCGTTGGCTGTCCTAAAACTTGCTCTGTAGACCAGGCTGGCCTCTCACTAAAGGTATACCCAACCACACCTGACTAGTCCTTGTTACTTCAGATGGCTAGAAGAGGCTACCTGTTAAATCTGTAGCCTCTTCACACTGAAGATTAGAAGACCACTCGGGGTTGCTGGGCCATGGATGACAAGGGCTGCCCTTCAAACTGAGGTCCTAAGCCCTGTGAAGTTTCGCTCAGACGTCTGCTTGTGAGGGTGTGAGGAGAACTATATGGGCGGAGTGCCACACATGTCATTCCAGCTCTCAGAAAACGAAGATGGAGGATTCTGAGTTTGAGGCGAGTCTGAGCTACATAGCAATACCCTTCCCTTCAAAAGACAAAGAGTAAATCTTGTTAGCACGCAGATGGCCACATGAGGCTGCAAGCTATGGAGTGGACGGCCAGGCTCTCAGAGCCTTTCAAGTGTCCTGTTGCCTTAGATAAGACCATTACTCAGCTCTCAGGCTCGTTGGGGGTAATCGATACTCTAAATTACTCTGCAGAGTAATTTGCCCATAAAAAAACACCTTAAAAACCAGTAGCTGTCGCTTTCTGCTCTTGGCCCATTGTCGGAATTATGGAGGGCGTCTTTGAACTGGCGCGGTGCAAAGATCACTGGGTGGGGGGTGGAGGGTGGGGGCAGGTGGGGGATGGGGTGGCAGGTAGACCATCTGCTCCTGTTGATGACTGCTTTGCCTTGAAGATAGCTCTATAATGGACTCTTCTGAAGGAGACAGCTCTCACTGGGAACTTTCTCAAGGTAGAAGCGGGATGCCCTGAAGCCCTCCTGCCCAGTGAGTGTGCTCACCCGCCCTGGGGAGGGTTGCTGTCTTTTAGATCCAGCTTTACTTTTTTTTTTTAATTAATTGAGATTTCTCTCTTTTTTTTTTAAATATTTCTTATGGTTTATTTAACTTTATTTTTTATGTGCATTGGTGTGAAGGTGTCAGATCCCCTGGAACTGGATTTTCAGACAGTTGTGAGCTGCCATGTGGGTGCTGGGAATTGAACCCTGGTCCTCTGGAAGAGCAGTCAGTGCTCTTAACCGCTGAGCCATCTCTCCAGCCCCCTCCAGCTTTACTTTTGCCTAAATCAGAGAAAGCTCCTCGGGCCTAGGAAGGACCATATTTTGACCTCAGGGGCAACCTGGGCTAAGGGGAATGTGGGGCTAAGGGGTTTGAACAATCCTTTACAGTCTTTCTACCCAGCCCACTCGCCCGCAGTCTGGTTTAGAGTATGTGGTGTGGGCCCGCTGGGGCAGGGCCTTCCCTTTGTGGCTTTCAGAAAAGTTCATTCTTCATGACTTCCTTCTAGCCCTGCTCTTGCTAGCTGGGCCACAGTTAAAGAAAAGGAAGGGACATGTGTGTCCCATCCCCCTTTTCCCAATCCCCTCCACCACCACACATACCTTGTAACTGGGCGAGGCTGGATTAAATGAACAGGTTGTTGGGGTTGCTCCACCCTCCACCCTCCCCTCCCTCACTGGGCTCCACCTTGATCTGGGGTGACATCTGTAGGGCCACCTCCAAGAGCCTTCCCCTAGGTGCAGGGATGCCCACCTGGCGGGCCTCCTGGAAGTAGCTCAGAGCATTGGCGCTTGGCCAGGATCCTTCTGAACTATCAGACACATGGCTGATCAGCCCTCGTTCCTTTTCCCCTCCCTCCCACCAATCCCCATTTAAACGGTGAGCGCCTCTGACCTGCCTTTCTTTGAAGAATGCCATTGAGTCTAAATCTGGAGCTGTTCTCTCTGAAACTCCTGGCCTGGGTGCCTCCTGGGGCCGAGAAAGGAACCGGAACACATGCTGGCAGCTGAAGTTAGCATGTGGAATTATGAATAGTGACCTGGCTGGCCCGCATGTCTCTCTTGCCCATCTCCCCCTCTTTTTAAGACAGTCTCATATCCCAGGTTAGCCTTGAACATGTGTGTGTATAGCTGAGGATGACATGGAACTTTCAGTCCTTTTTGCCCCCACTTGGGGGCTGGGACTGCAGGTATGTACCACCATGCCTGGCTTATGCTGTGCTGATTGAGCCAGGGTTTCCCGTGTGCCATGCGAGTATTCTACCAACTGACCTATATCTCTAGCCCTTTTAAAGTTTTTGAGACAGAGTTTTGCAACGTAACCCAGGCTGGCTTCAAAATCCTTCCTGTTTCAGTGTCCTTAGCTTTAGAATTACAGGCATGCGTACCCTACCCGCCTCTTGGTGATTTTGTGGTTGTTCCATTGTTGCGGATTGAACCCATGGCCTCACATACTGGGAAGTGTGCTCTATCACTGAGCTACATCTCTGCTCCTTTTAGGATGTTATCTGGAGACCAAGTTGTCCAGTCTATGAGCATCTTGGGCTGGCCTCAAATTTGAGAGCCTCCTGTTTAAGTCCTCTGGAGTTCTGGGAATGCATCACCACAAGCTAACTCTCAGATTTCCAGATTCGCTCTCATCACAGGCATTCAGCCTTGTAAGCAGGGTCCTGGGAGAAGGAGGAGTGGCCCTGTTAGTCTTTCATGGCCCTTAACTGAATTGCTGTTTTTGGAACTGGTTTCTGGCCAAATTAACAAAAGGAATTCACCACTCCCAGGGCCCTGGAAACTATCCAGCCTCTTTTCTCAGGATGAGAAGCAGACTGAACTGTGTCTTGTAAGAAGTGTTTGACAAGGCCTGTGCTCTGGGAAGGGTTAATGCCACTCTCTCTGCTCGGCTTGTGACTCCAGAAAGGTCGGTGAGGAAATGGCATACCGAGAATCCGAAACTGTAGTGAAGCAGATCGCCTGGCAGGAGGAACTTTGTGAACTGCCAAACCATATAAATTGTGGTATCTACTCTATCTAGGTGTGGTATCCTACTTACAGTTCTAGGAACCACAAATTAGCACCCATGCCAGGCATTTTACAAGCATTGCCTTATTTAATCTTGGAGATAACTCAGTAAATGAATTACTTGTCTTACCTTTGAAAGTGGACAGCTCAGGAGTGTTCATATGCACCTATAATTTCAGCACCTGAAAGGCTGCCTCAGGGGGCTCTGTGCTTGAGACCAGCTGAGCTATGCAGTAAGACCTTGTCTTAAATGCAAAAGGCAGAACCAAACCAGGCGTGGTGCCTTCTGCCTGTAATCTGAGCACTGAGGCAATAGTATCGTGAATTCAGGGCTACCAAGTGAGACCCTGTCTCAAAATGAACAAATCAACAGATGTAAATAGCAATTTAAATTGCTATTTGCCTCTGTTTAGAGAAGCAAAAGTTATCTACTAAAGTTGAGCAGCCAGTTAGACGTCCATCTGGGATCTGAACCCAGGCATCTGCTGTTGTGAGTCTTGGCATTGCTGAATTCTGGGTATATCATTTAACCTCACTTCTGCTTCTGTAAGGGGAGGCCACATACCACTTGTGTCAGATAACCTCTTCTTGCCCTCCCCAGTGCCAGATCTTCTATCTGCAGCTAACTCTCTGCCTTGGGCTCCTGGGGCCGCAGGTTGTAGAGCAACTCCGCCCTCTGCTGTTCACTGCTGGTGCTGGCCCAGGCTTCAATTCTGGCTGTGACAACTCAGGAAAGAGATTGTTTATCCAGTTTATCTTTGAGGAAACGAGACGCAGGCAGGTCACTGAAGCTGGCTGTTGGATGCTGGCTGGAGCCGACCTGCATGACAGAAAGGAAGGAAGAACAGACACCTGGCCCTTCCTTGTCCCCCTTGAGACTCTGGGATGTGGCAGTCTGTGGCCATCAGTGTGCCTTCATCCTGCACTGCTCTTTGTGAAGTGAGAAGGCCTGCTGCCACTGTCCGACAGAAGGGAAGAGGTGGAAAGAGACGGGGTGGACATTTGGTAGGCACTATACTAAAAGCTTTCTACTCACGGTCACCTCCACCTTACACTAAAACAGAAAGGCCTAGGAGGAATAGTTGAGGTGTGTGTGTGTGTGTGTGTGTGTGTGTGTGTGTGTGTGTGTGTGTGTGTAACATGGTCTCTGTCTTTCTGGGACTGGTTTAGAATTAGCTACATAGTCCAGGCTGTCCACAACCACAGCCGCACTCCCCAGCTTCCTGGTGCTGGGATTCTAGGCCTAAATCATCACACCCAGCTTTTGGCTTCCATGACATTCTGCATGCCCCTATTTTCTGCATGCCCAGCCTCTCTGGTAATTGCAGTTTCCTTTTCTCCCCAGGCCTGTGGTGAGACTCCTAGGTGTGTTCCTCTCTCCAGGCTGCCTCCTGAACAGCTCTGACTCTTCCGCTGTCCACCGCACACAGACCCTGAAATGAGCTCCTTCTGCCCAGCCCCTTTACTGAGCTCTGACCTCGTATGTCCTACTAGCTACCTGACCCATCAGTTCTGTTTTCAAATGGAATCCTGCATGGTTGCCCAGACTGTTTACAGATTCTGTGTTCACGCAGTCATCGTGCCTCGGCTACCTAAGTAGCTGAGACTTACAGGAAACACCAGTGTGGCCCACTTTGTCTCTTTAGGTGTCTTCCAGATACACTGGACTCAGCTGGGACTCACCATAGTCTCTCATAAACTGGCTCCTCACCCACTTTAGCCTAGTTCACTGAATGATAGATACCACACTCCATCACCTGCCTAAGTCACAAATGAAAGTCCTTGATACTTCTACTTCCTTGTTCTCTCATTCTTCATGACCCAGCGTCTGTCAGTTTTTGTCTTTTTTTTCTTTTTCTTTTTTCTTCTTCTTTTTTTGATATTTATTTATTTATTTATTATATATACAATATGTGTATGTCTGCAGGCCAGAAGAGGGCACCAGACCTCATTACAGATGGTTGTGAGCCACCATGTGGTTGCCGGGAATTGAACTCAGGACCTTTGGAAGAGCAGGCAGTGCTCTTAACCACTGAGCCATCTCTCCAGCCCCCTTTTTTTTTTTAGATTTAGTTAGTTAGTTATTTTGAGGTTTGACCGTCCTGGAACCCACTCTGTATACCAGGTTGCTCCTGCCTCCCAAGGGCTGGGATTAAGGGTGTCTGCCACCATGCCTGGCCCAGGGTTTATTTTTATTATTTGTATTTGTGTGGGGGGTATGTGTGTGTGTGTGTATGTATGTATGAGCATATATACCACATGGGTGGGGATGCCCTCAGAGGCCAGAAGAAGGTGCTTCATCCCCTGGAGTTGGAGTTAGAGGTGCTTGTGAGACACCTGATGTGGCACTGGGAACTGAACTTGAGTCTTCTGGAAAAGTGGGCAGTGCTCTTAGCTTCCGAGTCATCTCTAGCGTAGGCCTCTCAGTTCTGTCTCCAGCGTACACTGTTTATGAATGTGTTTACTTCATTCTGTTTCTCATTCGCCTGCCCACCCCGAGCTGTCCGTCTCCCCCCCACTCTCCCACCTCCCAAGCCACTCATTCTCTCCAGAGCGGCTGGAGTGTGTGACACGCAAAATATCTGAGCGGGAGGTGCCCTAGCAGTTAAGAGCATAGACCGCTCTTGCAGAGGACCTGAGTTGGATTTCCAGCACCCATATCAAGGAGCTCCCAACTGCCTGCACCTCCATGTGCAGGGGACCTGACATCTGTGCCCTCCGCAGGCACCTTATTCACATGCACATGCCCACCCACACACATAATTAAAAGTGAAATAGCCGGGCAGTGGTGGCACACACCTTTAACCCCAGCAGTCAGCAGGCAGGGGCAGGTTGATCGCTGTGAGTTTGAGGCCAGCCTGGTCTATAGAATGAGTTCCAGGACAGCCAGAGCTTTAATGCAGAGAAAACCTGTCTCAAAAAAAATAAAATAAAATAAATAGAATAAATCTTGAAAACAAAAAAATCTGGGAACTGGAGAGATGGCTTGGAGGTTAAGAACACTTGCAGAGGCCCCTGAGTTCAGTTTCCAGCATCCACATGGCAACTCACAACTGTATGTAACTCTAGTTGTAGAGTTCTGACACCCTCTGCTGGTCCTCTCTGATGTTGCACACATGTGGTACAAATACATTCATTCAGTTGCAACTCTCAGAAACACATTAAAAAACAAAACAAACAAACAAAAACGGGTTGAGGCTGCCGCTCAGTGGCAGAGTGCTTGCCTAACATGCACAAGGCTCCCCAGTGTTGAAAAGGATCTGCACATGCTCTGTTCTACTGTCTTCCACAGCGGTGTGTGTCCAGGGCCTCCTGCTCTCTGCACTTGAACCCCTCTGCTCTTTCCTGCTGACTAGGCTTGTATTGTTCTGTGCCCTGGGCCTAGAATGCCAGCTCCCTCTTTTTGCCTAATTAGCTTCTGCTCATAGGTCAGGTCCGTCCCTGAATGACTCAGAGACCCGTATTCCTCGCCCTTGAAGGATACTGAGCAGTTACCCATCCGAGCTTTCAGTTTCATCTGACGCGTCTCTTGGAGTTTTAGATTTGTGCAATGATTTCCTTTATGATACCCTGTGACATCTCATGGTAGAGACCTCAGGGACTTCTGGGCTTTTTGTCCCTCATTGTGTCACCACCGACACATCATTGGCATAGAAAACAAGTCGCTGAAAGAGTTGCCCGAGCTGTGATGTAAGTGCGGCCTTTCCTGCACTTCCGCTTTTCCACATCCTTCCCTTAGCGGGCTGTGGCTGCAGTTCCAGTAAATGGCAGGGAGAAATTGGGCCAGACATTGGGTTTTGGAAAATTGTAAGGTCAGGTAAGAAGATAAGCCTGTCTTCTGCCTTCAAAGGGGCTTAGCCTACAGTGGGGAGCAGTGAAGAGGCCTGAGAGCCTGCTCTCCAGCAGCCTTGAGCTGCATTTGTAGGAACAGCCCAGACAGGAGCAAGTCCTGGGTGCTGGGGATCTCTGGGAAGAAAGGCAGTAGGGGAAAAAGTAAGTCCAGCTGCTCTAGTCCACACCAAGTCTAAATTGTCTTGAATGTGCAAACTCTCAGTCCCAATCAGTAGTAAGCTACTTTGTTGCTCTGCAGTGTTACTGTTACCTTTGGGTCAGGGGTGGGGGAAGGTATATCTACATAGCTCAGTGGTAGACTGTGTACCCAGCATGCACAGGGCTTTGAGTTCAGTCCTTAGCACTGCTAAAACAAAATAATTTACCTGTGAAGTAGGGCACTAGCTGAAGATATTGTCGAGCATAGAGTGGAAACAATGGAATACTTGAATGGCGTCTTCTACTTATGCCATAGCTGGTTTGTGGTGGGGATGGCGAATACACGGCAGTTCTCTAAGACCTTGGAAATGAAGCTTGTGCCTGTGAGCTAAAGATCAGTGTAGGAGAGCAGCAGCACGTAGTAAAGGCCACAGACTCCGGGACACACCCTGGCTCTGCCGTTGACTGGCTGCGCACTGTGGGTACTTTCTGTGGCTTGTCTCACCTCCTTGTTTCTAGGTTCCGTGCTTGGACTTCAGTTGTTAATTCGTTCCTAATTGGAGATACTAACTTGTGTCCTACCTGCTAGTGTTACAGTGGGGGGTGCACAAGTGAAATGGCGCGTGTGGCACTGGAGACAGTCGGTGCACATTCCTCTAGTGTGCTTTCTATTGCTGCAATAGACACCATGACCAAAAGCCACCTGGGTGGGAAGGGTTTATTTCATCTTACGCTTCCACGGTACAGCCCGTCACTGAGGGGAGTCAGGACCAGAACCTGGATGCAGGAACTGAAGCAGAGCAGGGAGGAGCTCTGTGCTCTGGTTTGCTTTCCAGGGCTTGCTCAGCCTGCTTTCTTTTATAACCCAGGACCAGCTGCTCAGAGGTGGCACCACCCACCATGGATGGATCCCTCCCACATCAGTCATTAATCAAGAAAATGCTTCCACAGACTTATCTACAGGCCAGTCTGAGGAAAAGTATTTTATCAGTTGAGGCTCCCTCTTCCCAGATGACACCACCTCGTGACAAGTTGACACTAAAGATAAGTCCTCTTCAGCTACATAGTGAGTTTGAGGCCAGCCTGAGGGTTGCTATGGCTTGAATCCTAGAACTTTGTCTAGGGCAACAAGGAAATGAAGAAATGACAGACACATGTACCGAAAAGTTGAGATAGGGTGGACTAGGCTCCTGTGTGTTTATTATATAGTTGGACAGAGAGGCAATGTTATTCTATATAGCCAAACAAGGAAGTGGGGTTATTATATACAGATAAACAAGGAGGCAGGTTATTATATTCAGCTAAACAATCAGGGTTATTATATACAGCTGAATGAGGAGGCAGGGTTAGTTATTCTCTGTGGGAGCAGTCTCTGTAGGGGAGCCGACTCCAGGCCATAAACATCCAGGTAGGGAAAGCTATGGTGGACATTTTCTGCACACACTGTCAACATTCATACTCGAGCAGAGGGATCTTGCCACCGTTCTGAGCTTCATTGAAGGGATAGGGGACAGTGAGGCTTTGCCAATTTCTCATGGGTCTGAGGCTTTGTCCTTGAATGGTTGTCTCAAGTCAAAGGCGTGTATGGACTCAGGGCATCACACCCTCAGGGCTTCATCTATTAGGCCACATAAGACCCTGTCATAAAAAAACAAAACAGTAAAACAAACTGTTTTTAAAAAGAAAATGGGCCCCAAAAGGAGTAGCACTATTAAGAGATGTGACTTTGTTGGGGGCAAGTATGGCCTTGTTAGAGGGAGTGTGTCACTGTGGAGGTGGGCTTTGAGGGCTCATATATGCTCAAGCCATGCCTAGTAAGTCAGTTCACTTCCTGTTGCCAGGATTGAGATGTAGGGCTCTCAACTCCAGCACTCCGTTTGTCCTCATGCCGCCACATCCCAACATGATGATAATGGGCTAAACCTCTGAAAATGTAAGCCACCCCACTAAATGTTTTCTTTATAAGAGTTGCCATGGTCTGGGACTGGAGAGATGGCTCAGAAGCTATGAGCACTGACTGTTCTTCCAGAGGACCTGAGTTCAATTCCCAGCACCCACATGGCAGCTCACAACTGTCTGTAACTCCAGTTCCTGGGGATCTGATACCTTCACACCAATGCACTTTAAATAAATTATTTTAAAAAAAGAGTTGCCATGGTCATGGTGTCTCTTCACAGCAATAGAAACCCTAAGATACAAACAGAAGTAAAAATGAGTAAATAATGGCCAGCAGCAAACTAGAAGTGAAAAGGCCGTGAGGCAGAGTCATCGCTGTGCCTGTATAAAGTTGCTGAAGGTGGCATGGCTGCCACCAGGCTGGGTTCTATATTGGAAGCAGAGCTAGTTTGACTAATTCATTACACCCCAAAGGGGAAAAAAATCTCTGTGGCTGTTCTTTCCCTTTAAGTCCATGCACACAAAGCAGCCTTCTGATGCCCAAGTTAGCCACGCAGGCTTTGTTTTGTTTGTTTGTTTGTTTGTTTTTGAGATAGGGTCTCACTCTGTCACCCAGGCTGGTTTTAAACCCTTAGGCTTGATTCAGTTGATCTTTCTGCCCCAGCTTCCCCATTGACTGGAGCTCCAAGTGTGTACTACGATGCCCAGCCTAGGTCTCAGAGTCACCCTGTGCTGATTTCTCTTAGCATTGTGTAGGTAAACAGTGGTGTTGGTAAACTGTCAAAGTGTGTCTCCCCTTCTCTGGGCATCTGCTGCTAGACCAAAGGGCCAAAACCCAGGCCCAGTTTAGGTTCATTCACCAAGATACCAACTGTAGAGAAGGCTATGGGTGGTTAGCAGCTGGCCTTCCTCTGACTACCATTGTGTCTTTCAGCATTGACCTAATGGGTGTGGAATTGTTTACTCACCTTAACCCTTTTATCAAATAAGAAACTGAAGCGCAGAGAGGGTTAAAGCCTTGGTGAGATCATACAGTAAGCTGTTGTTAACCAGGGAGGGATCTCAGGTCTTGACAGACTCTGCTGCCATTGTCTCGAGATGTGTTGGTATGGCAAAAGGATTTCTTCCTCCTGGTGCATCCAGGAGAAGAATGTCCATGTGAATGAAGCATTTGACACTGAATGTCCAACATTTTTTTTGCTGTTGTTTTATGAGGGTTGTTGTTGTTGTTTTGTTAATTTTTAAAAATAGGGCTTGGAGAGACGATCAGTGGTTTAAGATAACTTGTGGCTCTTGCAGAAGATCTGGTTTCAGTTCCCAGCACCTACAACAATCTGTAACTCTAGTTCTGGGGGTTCAGACACACTCTGGACTCCATGAACACCTGCACATACATGGCACACATAAACTCAAGCAGGCACACATACATATATCTAAACATGTGTATGGATGTTTTGCCTCTATGAATGTCCGTGCATCATGTACATGCTTGGTGCCTGCAGAGGGCATTAGATCACCTGGGTCTAGAGTTACAGACATTTGTGTGCTGGGAATCAAACCCAGATCCACTGCATCTTAACCACTGAGCATCTCTCCAGCCCTTTTCTTGTGATGTTTTTGTTTGTTTATTTTCAGTACTGAGGATCCACCCCAGACCTCATGAGTACTAAGCAAACATTCTACCACTGAGCCACATCCCAGCCCCTGAATTTCCTAGTATCACAGAGCAGTGGATGATTATCTACAGGGGCCACCATTTGACTCTAAGTGCTCACAGCCATACAGATAAATGTCAGTGGTTAAAATAGCCAGGTCCATAGAGATGTGGCCTCAGGACAAAGGCATAGTCCACTGGTGGTGAACACTTTGGCAAACAAACCTGGTGTGAACATAACACAGCTAGCTGTAGACTTGAGCTCAGACAGCGCCTTGGTGTTTCAGATATTAAAAACAGATATTAGCAGGTCCCTAGCCATTGGGACCCTCTACTTGCTTAAATGCTTCTGATAACCCTTCATTGCCTGTGTGTATCTTTAGTTGCCCAGGGGTCTGGTCTTTAGAGATCTAGCACTGCTCACCATCCACCCCTCTTCTATGGTTACTGCTTACATATCAACTACATTGTTGCTAGTGGATAGGCTCAGGGTTATGTTGTTCCTTCAAGCTAGAAGTCTCTTGTCTGTATGGCAATCAGCCTGCTATGTCAGCTGATACAGCTTGTCCTCTGTAGGAACCCCACCCCATGTCCATCCCCACCAATCAGAGGAGACTTTTTTCACCCTCCTTGTTAATCTTCCTCATACTTGAGTTATAGCCCTTGTCGTATTTGTTTGCGCACACAGCCGTAGTCTTCAAGTATAGTTTTCCAAGGGTGGAACCATATCTAATCTACCTTTGTGCCCCATGGCATCGCACACTGCCTAGAATGGAGCGGTGTCCGAATGTTTGCTAGGTGAGTAGTGCCTTGTGAAATGATGTTTCAGAGAGCTTGAATGAAGTCCTTCTCATGTGCATCCTCATCCTCTCTGCTGTGCAGAACCCCCAGGCAAGCTTTTCTTCTGAGATGGACAGTGTAGTAAGACCTCTGTCTAGAGCCAGGTGGTGGTAGCCCTCGCCCTTAGTCCCAGCACTCGGGAGGCAGAGGCAGGCCTCTGAATTCGAGGCCAGCCTGGTCTACAGAGCCCAATTCTAGGACAGCCAGTGCTACACAGAGAACACCTTGTCTCAAAACAAACAAACGGAAAGACTCTGTCTATAATGATTGAGTATTAAACCATCAAGGCCCCCCTCCCCTTTGCTGCCATAGCAGCCACTGTGCTGTTTCTCTTTCACCCCCACCAAATGTTAGAACCGCCCCCTTCCCTCTCTGGGTCATGCTAGAGAGGTGCTACTAAGTTTTCTCTCTCTGGGATGGGGCAGGAATTTGAGACGGGGTCTCTCTACATAGCCTTGGCTTTCGTGGAATTCACTATGTAGATTCGACTGGCTTCAAACTCACAGAGATCCTCCTGTCTTTGTCTCCTGAATAGCAAGGCATGTGCCACAGCACAGTTCTCCTGTTTTCATTCTCCTCACAATTACCAAACAGCTCCGAGCATTCCCTGTAGACTTAAATTAGGGTTTTCTTTTTCTTCTGTGTCTCTGTCATCATCATCTGGCTCCGTCTTCTTGGCAGTGCTCTGAAACACGTGATTGGCTCAGGGGTCTACCATCCCACCTCCTCCTTGACTGACTCTTGTAGAAGTGACAGCTAGGTGTTGTGTTTTTGTTGTTGTTGTTGTTTTGTTTTTTGGGGTTTTTTTTGTTTTTTGTTTTGTTGTTGTTGTTTTTTCGGGACAGGGTTTCTCTGCAGCTTTGGAGCCTGTCCTGGAACCAGCTCTTGTAGCCCAGGCTGGTCTCGAACTCACAGAGATCCGCCTGCCTCTGCTGGGATTAAAGGCATGCGCCACCACCGCCCTGCGACAGCTAGTTTTGAAGTTAGCAGTACACATTTGTTTGAGCTTACATGTATGTGCATGCATGTGTTGCTGGAGGTGGAACCCAAGGCCTCCTGCATACTAGAAAAGCTCTATCACTGAGTTACATCTGCAACTCCAGTTGGAACAGGATGGCCGTGTCTCCTAAGCTCATCTTCCACACAGTGTCATTGCAAAAAGAGGGCGACAGTTGCCGTGGTGTTTCAAATGAGTAATAGCAGCATGAGGAAGGCAAAAGTCCCCAGTAAGTTGAGGCTTAAACCACCCTAACCCTGACAGTGACCAAGCAGCCTTCAGCATAAAATGAACCATCTCTCTGTACATTCACGTTTGCAGCGAGCGAGCGATAGTGGTTATTCTGTCCGCCTCCAGGGTTAGCGTGACAGGGAGATGAAATCAAGTGGAGAAGTGCTTGGGAGAGAAGAAAGCAGCGTCCTCTGCCTTCAGTGTGTACCACATCTACTCGGTCTTGTTTAGAGTGCAGGTTCCTCCCCCAGCCTCAGAAACTGTGCTGCTGTGTATTGGGCGCTGGTGGGGATAGCTTCATTTTCCTAGCGGGCTCCAAGGTAGCTGTTCTTTCAGCCACACCTTGAGAAATACCGCTGTGATCAAGAAGTAAGCACAGAATAGCTGTTTGTGACAACTTCAGTGTGTTGAACCTGGAGTTCAGATACTCAGGTTAAATCCCAGCCCTGCCAGTTCTTATACAGGAGCCTCTCTGAATAGCCATCTCAATTGAAGAAAAGCCTTCATTTCTTCCTATGTAAAAAGGAGGTGAGAATCCTCAGCGTGGGAATTTAGTGACTGTATGTGCGTGCATACCAAGCTCACCTCTGTGTCTGGCTTGTGAAACTCCGTGTTTTCTAGTGAAAACTAAGTACTCATTACTTCTGGAGCACCCATCTTTTGGGGGAAGGTACTGGAGTCCAGTTATGGTACCCAGGCTGACTGTGAGCCCTACCAGCCCTGACTAAGGCATCACATTCATCAGTTCTCACGGGAAGAAAGAGAATACAGCTTGGCTTCTGGATGGAAACTAAGTCAAAAATAGGAATGGCGGGCTGGAGAGATGGCTCAGCGGTTAAGAGCACTGCCTGCTCTTCCAAAGGTCCTGAGTTCAATTCCCAGCAAACACATGGTGGATCACAACCATCTGTAATGAGATCTGGTGCCCTCTTCTGGCCTTCAGGCATACACGCAGACAGAATACTGAGAATACTGTACACATAATAAATAAAATAAAATAAAAAAGCAGGAATGGCAAATAGAAAACCCAAAATGTACAGTTGCACCCAGTTATGTGATGTGTGAGATATTAGATAATCCTAATACACTGAAAGGGGGCAGTTGGAAAGCACATACAGTGGTGGAGCCCCTGTTGGTCTAGAGAGACTGGAGAATGGTGGCCATACCCAGAGTCTAATGGCTGCCCCCTCTGTCTCCGTGCCTGTCCGGATGAGGATCTGAGAGGGGAAAAAACACATAGAAGTGGCTGACTGGCCCAATTTGTTTTGTTTTGTTTTAAACAAGGAAATAGAGATCCTGAAAAAAGTAAGTTTATGATCTTGTCGCTTGAAAAAATCGACTCCATACAAGTTCTGGGCAGATGATGGACAGGTGGGCAGTGACCCCGGGGAGAAGCCAATTGCTTAGGCTCTGCAGGAAGTGGGTGCTTCTAGTTCTCAGGGGCTTGCTGGTCATGCAATTCTTTTGGGGGTTTCCCAGGAGTTTGTTACCCTTTCATTTTTATCCTCACAGTACAAATGTAGGGAGGGAAAAAAAAACAGAAAGCGGGACCCAACACATCTAGCAGTGCAGGCCATGTTCCAGAGGCAGGATTCCCAAATATTTGACTCGTTCTGTGGAGGAGAAAGGCCTTGAGATTTAAGATCAGCAGGCGCTGCTTCTACCTCAGCCCTGTACTTCCATCCATGTAAATGTGGTGGCTTGCCTGATGCCTCTGAGCTGGCTTGCCGTGCCCCACCATATGTGAGGGACTAAAATCCTTGTGAACTGAGAACGCCTTGTAGATGTTAGTTACTGTCCACCCTCTGGGCCTGTAGTCACACGCACATTGAGAGTCTAGAGTCATAGTTATGGAGCACATTGCTAGGCTTGTCTTGTACCAAAACCTAGTACCTGGCACCTACCCTCATCTAGTCTGATATGGTCAAAGCAGCCTATCTGATGAAGTAGTTAAAGTGACAGCCTCAGGTCCTGGTGTGGTGTTCCTGCCAGGCTTTTCGGTGGGATGACAGCACCGAGGGGCGTGGGATGTGTATGAGGGATTTGTGCTGAGGAATTCTGTGAAGGTGAAGCGGTGTGTAAATAGCAGAAAGCCCATGCTCCCTCATCCCTGCTTCTTGTCACGCTACTCCAAAAGTGAAACAGATAAGCCTGGAGGGGAGCCCTCTGCTGTCCTAGTGTGGGTTTCAGTTGCTGTGAGGAAACACCACGCCTAGAAAGCAAGTTGGGAAGAAAGGGTTTATGAGCTTACACTTCACTGAAGGAAGCCAGGACAGGACCTCACACAGGGCAGGAACCTGGAGGCAGGAGCTGATGCAAAGGCCATGAGGAATGCTGCTTACTGGCTTGTTGCCCATGGCTTGCTCAGCCTACATTCTTAGACCCAGGACCATCAGCCCAGGGGTGGCACCACCCACAATGGACTGGGCTCTCCCAGCTCCCACATCAGTCACTAAGAAAATGCCTTACAGGCTTGCTTACAGCTCTATTTTATAGAGGCATTTTTTGTCTTTCTTTCGTTTTTCTTTTCCTTTCTTTCTTCTTTGGGTTCGGGTTTGGGTTTTTTCAAGACAGGATTTCCCTGTGTAATCCTGGCCTGACTGTCCTGGAACTCACTCAAGGTAGACCAGGCTGGCCTTGAATTCAGAGACTCTGCTTCCTGAGTGCTGGGATTAAAGATGTGCACCACCACACTCAAGTATGGGGTTAATTTCTTAATTAAAGTTCCCTTCTCTCAGATAACTTTAGCTTGTGTCAAGTTGACATAAAACTATCGGGGCATGCTGTAAGTGTTCTTTCTAGGTGCTTCCAAAGTCTAGAAAGTGAGCTAGAGAGGGGAAGAACAGAGACCAGATGGTCTGCTCAGGGGGGTGGCTGTGTTTAGCAACAAGGATTAAGAGGCAGGTCTCCAGACAGCCATGATACGTATGCCTGTAGCTACTCAGGAAACTGAAACAGGAGGATTACAAGTTCAAGGATAGTCTGACATTCTGAGATCCTGTTTCAAAATTTAAATTTTTCTTTAAAAAAGAAAAAGAGCTATGAATTTATAGCCCAGTGGTGGAATGTTCACCCAGCATGCTTAAGTAGTCCCCAGCACCATGTAAAGCAAGCAAGCAAGCTGCAACCTTTTCCTGTTTGGAGTCCTCCACACCAACAGAGGGCCTCATGCAGCAAACACAGGTCCCTGAGTTTCAGCTCATTTGTCTGGAGCTTTCATCCAGGCAGAGGATGGGGCTGTTTATTCATTCACCACAGCTCGCCAGGGTGACCTCTTGAGGCTCTCAGCTCTGAAAACTGTTCAACCTGTACCAAATTCAGGCACCTTGGAGTCTCAGCTGGTTCTGGGCAGTTCGTTTCCAAATCGTGAAATGTACAGGAGATTAACACCACCTTGCCGTTTTGTCTGAGCTATAACTGCCAGTCCCAGCGTCCTTGCTGTTGCGTTAGGCATCTGTGACTGTTGGGTCCCTCCCAGCTGCTCCTTGGACCTTTCAGAGCAGTTCCCTTTTCTGGACAGAAGGGGAAAGTGTATCCCCCAGTGTGACTTTCCACCTCCTGGTTCTGAGTGGTTTGGACCCTTTGAAGTTGGCCTGAAGGAATCTCACTATGAGTAGCCAGCATCTGACTAGCCAGCCGTTCCCTACATCTGGTGATCAATCCTTTAAAGGCACCTCCTGAAAGCCAGATTTATGGGGGTCAGATAGATTCCAGCAGGGAGGGGTTTTCGCTGCAGCCCAGAGCTTGGGGAGACGGCTGCCACACTTCCGGGTGAGGGGCACTCACATGGCACTGAGGAATCCTTCTCAGTTCCCCACTATTCCACCCACCATATCCTTTGTGAGGAGAGAGGGAAGAGGAGAAGGCCTGCAGCCTCCTGCCTGCATTCCTAGACACCGACTCACTGCAGCCCGCGGGCGGCCACCGGAGCAACAGAGCCCTGGGAAACGTCAAAAGGAGTTATGCTCAGGGGCTCCCTGGCCTTGGCCTCTGTGCCTTGATTTTCTTCCATCTACACTGCGTTCATCAGATGGAAATCAAAGGATAAATTTGATGTTAGCTCCAGATTTAAATAGGGGCTCCCTCCTTGCCTGATTGAATTACAGGGGAGCGTAGTACATCTGGGCTCTGTAGCTGGAGGAAAAAGAGCTTCTAGCCAGCCACCAGCCCTCAGTGTCCTGTGTGGTACCTCCCTTCCACTCCATTTCACCCCCCTGTGGCTCTTGTGTGGCCCCCAGCCAAGATCCTGATTCCTTCAAGACTGGCTCAAGAGATTTAATCTCAGCTTGAGGCCCAAGGAAAACAGGGAGCCCACCAGCACCTCATAGGAATGAAAAGATGTTAAGCTATCTAGAGACCTAACCCAAAGCCTAGACATGCAGGGATTTTCTAAAGGCTACGCATCTAGTGCAGAAGTTGAACAGTAGTCTTAATGATATTACCAGCTAACATTTATCAACTCTTAATGTGTTCCAGACTCAATGCCAAGGGCTTAAGGGGAGTGCATTATTGCATTCAAACCCAGACAGTCTGGCTCTGGGCCCAGGCTGCACTACCCCAGTCCAGCATGGCGAAGCACAGCCTATCCTGTCTAGCTTAGGTTCAAATCCTGGCTTCCCTTCCTTTATTCAGTTAGATAACCTCAGTAAGCAATTTAACCTCTGTGTACCTCAGTTCCTTCCTCTCTAAGAGGGGTGGGTACAGCACTATCAAATAGTGGGTTAACCACCATTCCCAGTGTTGCAAGCAATTCGAGGTGCAGGCTGCGTGGCCATCCCATGCTCACTCTCCTCCACTGCTGAGGTGCAAGCTGCATGCCCCCTCCCTGCTCACTCTCCACCGCTTCTAGAGCTGCAGTGCTGTCTGCAGTGGTAAATGGGCAAACCTGAATTCAGCATCCACTACAGATGCCAAAACCTTTTAATTTTGGAAACAGGGTCTCACTATGCAGCCTGGCTGGCCTGGAACTCTCTATGACAACCAGTCTGGCTTCAAACTCCCAGAGATCCACCTGTCTCTGCTAGAATACCACACTTAGCACTCAAAGCCATTTTTAACCATGTTTCTGCACTGTCTTTGAGTTTTTACTTTTCTTTGCTCTGTAGACCAGGCTAGCCTCGATCTCACAGAGATCCGAGTGCTGGGATTAAAGGCGTGCGCCACCACCACCTGGCTGAGTTTTTACATTTTTATATGGTTGAGGGGGTAAACAAACAAATAAGAAAGCCATAGGCTATTTCACATCACCAGAAAATTATACAAAATTCAAATATCAGTATCCACAAATAAAGTTTTATTGAAACACAGCTGTATTTATTTGTTTATATTTTACTGAGGATGCTGTGTTGTTGAATATTGAGGAGCTGGGACAGGATCTATATGATCTATAGAACCTAAAATATTTGACCTCTAACCCCTTACAGAAGAAAGTGCTTTGCTGCCGTGACCCTCCCCCGCCCCCCGTAGAGGCATTTTTCTTACTGGGGTTGAGATCCATCCTCACTATTAACAAGGTGTTTTCCAGCTGGCAATAACCCCTCAGAACTGTGGTTTTGTCATTTGTTCAGTGGGTGTAACATGTATGCCACACAAAGGCTTTTTTTATTTTGTTTTGTTTGTTTTTCGAGACAGGTTTTCTCTGTGTAACAGCCCTGGTTGTCCTGGAACTCACTACATAGACCAGGCTGGCCTTGAAACTCAGAGATCCACGCGTCTCTGCCTCCTGAGTACTGGGGTTAAGAAAGGTGTGTGCCACCACCGCCAGACTGGGTCATTTAAAAAACAGCAGAGAATGTATGGTGAACACTTAACCCAGGGCCAAGGACATATTACATGCTCAGTAAATGCTCCTTGTCAGGATACAGACCTAGGCTCTTACCACACAGGCCAGCCAGGCTACATACCCAACTGGAGAAATGGAAAAGCAGTCCCTTGTCACCTAGGGATCACTTTTGTCCTGGATCTTCCTGTCACCCTTGACAGTTGCTGTGTGACTTAAGGCTTTGTCTCCTGTGTAGGTGTGTATACCTGGTGGGAAGGAGCCTGTGTCACAGCCCTCCTGTCCATCAAGGTCTGAGTGGTTCCTAGTCCCCTCCAGCAGTCTCACTTTTCCATCTGTAGCCCTCTAGACTGGGGGAGAGGAGATTTTCTTCATGTAGGCTCTGGTTTGGCATGCTCCTATCCCAGATATCCAGGGCTGTCACTCTCCTGGGTGGCGCCTCAGATCATCGTCTCTTCCACCTGTCCATTTTTCGGTGGGAGAAGCTTAGTCACCACTGGACACTAGCCTACTTTCCTTTCTATTGCTGTGGTAAACACCAGGACCAAAAGCGACTGGGGAGGGAAGGGTTTATTTCAGCTACACTTCCAGGTGAGAGCCCATCCTTGAGGGCTCAGGAGAGGAGCTCAAGGCAGGAGCCCGGGGTAGAAACCTGGAGGAAGGCTACTCACTACTTGCTCTTTTCATTTTCTGCTAGCTTTTTTTTTTTTTTTTTTAAAGACAGGGTCTTGCTGTGGGTGGTGACACACACCTTTATTCCCAGCATGCAGAAGGCAGAGGCAGAGGCAGGTGGATTTCTGAGTTCAAAGATCAGCCTGGTCTACAGAGCAAGTTTCTGGACATCCAGGGCTACATGAACCCTGTCTCGAAAACAAAACAAACAAACAACAAAAAGACAGACTCTTACTATGTAGTACTGGGCCTGCCGCTCTCCCCCAACTACGGGTTAAAAGTGTGGGCAACCATACCTGGCTCTCTGCTAGCTTTCTTATACTTTCCAGACTCACCTGCTGGGCCCTCCCACATCAATCATCAATCAAGACAGTTCCTCACAGACAGGGCCACAGACCAATCTAATTGAGGTAATTCTTCAATTGAGGTTTCCCTTTCTCAGGCGGCTCTTTTAATTAGTTCAGACACAGTAGAAGAAACACCACTGTTTACTGGGATCAATAGGTGGCTTATAGGAATGATTAAGAGGACACAGAATGAAGCCGGGTGTCCCAGCCTCACCACTGAATGGCTTTTGGCCAGCAGCAAGTCACCTAATCTCTTGCCACTTCACTTTCCTATAACAAAGTGGGGATGATTCCATCTCAGAGAGTGCCTACCCTGGACCCTGTTTCCTTGTCCGGCAGCACAGCCCTGCCCCAGAGTGGAAGTGACCAGCCCCTTGAGGCTGTCCCCGGTCAGGCCAGTGAGAGTAGGTAGATGGGAGTCCCCACACCAGGAGAGAACCAGTCCGGAGCTGAAGACGTTTCTAGGAAGCGGCCTCCCTTGCTGGAAAGACCCCCACCTCCTGTGGGTGTCGCTCTGCCGAAGCTGGCTGACGTCCTGTGCTTTTCACGTCTCGGCAGAGTTAGTCCCGCAGAGAGCTCTTCAGACTGGGGACATTTGGACTCGGATGTGTTGGCCCTCCCGCGCCGTCCCTCCCTGAGCTGTGCGGTGGACGCGCGGCTACCTCCAGTTATTGTCTACCGCGCTTGCCTGCAGCCTCTCTCCCGCCCGGGCTCCACCCCTCGCTGCGAGCTCTGTTTCCTAAGAGCTGCTCCAACCACACACCTCGGTTCTACCCGAGCCCCTCCTCTTCCTCCCTCCCTCATTCGGGGTGGGTGGGACTGAAGGCCGGGACTAACTTGACAGCAGCATCTCATTTTTAGCTAATCACCGGCCCCTTCCCCAGAATGCCTGAGCGTCTTCCACAGCCTCCAAAGAGAGGTGCTTCTCCCGCAGCTCCGAGGGGCCACGGAGCTCCCGAGCACTAGGGAGGAGAAGCACCACCCTTGTGCCCCTGCGGGAATCTGCTAGGGAGCCAGGGGCCTAGAGTCCTCTCTCTCCTGCTGCTCCGGAGGCAGAGGTGAGCACCGGGCGGCCGGCTCCAACCAGAGGTGCCGGGAACCCCGCCTGTCATGGTGGCCGTCTGCAGCCAGCCTGAGGCACTCCCAGACGGGGTTGCATCTGAGCCTGTTTATCTGGTGTGGGAAGAAGATGGGGAGTTATTTGTCTGTCCCGGCTTACTTCACCTCCAGAGACCCCTTTAGGTGAGTTGCTCTCCAAGTCCTCCTCCTCATCCCCTCTCCTAGCCCCTGCTCCTGATGGGAATGCTGCCGTCTTCCTTTTTCTCCTGACTTCACTTGTTCCTGGTTTTGCCAGAAGACCTTATACCAGAGCAGAAGCGGCCTGGAAAGGGCACTCCGATGTCCTGAAAACAGGGAGGTGAAGAAAGCGCCTAGGGAGCCCGGGCTTGCCTTCCTAACACACCTTGGTTGTTACCGTTTCTAGGGAGAAGCACAGATGGGTTGCCTTCTGTAACCCTCACATGTCTTACCTACAGGCCGCGCTGCCTGCCCAGGAGTTTGTCCCAACAAGCAGGATGGGCAGGTTTTGCCAAACTGAAAGCTGGCAAGGCCTGGGTGTAAGTAGCCTGGTACACAGTAGGCACTGTGTACGTGTTCTCTTAATAGCAAGCACATTTGCCCTGGCCTTGAATGGTTTCTTAGCTCCCATGAGTGAAGTTTCTGGGTCAGCCCCCAGGTCTGAGTATCCGTAGGGGCTCTCTGTGGGCCCTTCATGAGGAGGTGTGAAACTTTCTTCCACTGACCTGTCTGTCTTTGCTCTTTGCCCCACCCCACCTTCAAGAGAAACTCCCCAGGGGGTTTCTGGCCCTCTGGGTCCCTTCTGAATGGAGCCATTCCTGCCTGGGGTGGGGCTTGTTTTTATTCTTTGGGAGAAACCTGTTTTTCTGAGGGCTGCCTCCCCTCCACCAGGAGTCCTGCCTAACTTTTTCTTCCAGCTTCCTCAGCCCAGCTTGGTGACCAGATCTCACTACTAGGATAGTAATCTGTGGCTGTCCCTGGGCAGAAGGGCTGCTACCACGAGGTTTCAGTGAATGACTGGGCCCTTGTAGAGTGCTGGGAAGCACAGGGACTGAGAGGAACTGGTCTCAGATAGTGACACAGCAGCCATCCTGCTAGGCACTTTAGCCTTTTGTCTGTTCAGCCTGAAAAGAAACTGGGTAGCCCCATTTTACTGATGAAGCTCCCAGACTCAACAGCACTAAAATGCAAGGCTTGCTTTGGTTTTGGAGTTTCTCGTCCTTGGGAGTTCGGGGGCTGCAGCTCCCTCTGTCCTCATCTCCCTCACACACCTGCTCTCAGGTTCACTTTCCCCCCAACAGAGCAGAAAGGGGATGTTTTTGCCAGGTTTATTGAGGTCTTGGTTTTGTTTTTTGTTTTTTCTGAATTGTGGAAAGAAGTTGCTCTGAGTTTAGGAGGTGAATTTTACCTTGCGGAATCCAAATACCAAGTGTTGTAGTAGCCATTTGTTTGGGTCCTTGTTCCTCTAAGTCCTGGAAAGGAATCTTGGGGGAAGGGTTGTTCCTTTAGCGACCAGGAACAGTGTGCCCTTTTAATCTGTGTGGTCATGAGCTGGAGCAGGTAATGAACTTCTGAGAGCTAGGTCCCCAGGGCCTCCCAGGTCCAATAGTCCTTTGTCTTGTTCTACACCAGCCTCTGGGAAACCTGATGACCTCACCTCCATTCCCCAGGCTCTGTTTGCCCAGCTGGAATCAAAAGGGCACTGGCTTGCAGTAGGACCCTCTGCCCTCTCCACATTCCTGAAGCTACTGCTAAAGGGGGGCCCAACACGAGGCTTTGTGCCCCAGGGGAGGGACCGCCTGAACTCTCTGCTTTCCAAGTTTTCAGGCTAAATCACTACATGGTCATAAAGCTGCCTCCCATCAGCCCCCTCCTTCCTACGTGTGCTCCTCTGTGACCAAGTGCCTGTCCCCTCCTGAGGCCTGTTTGTTCCTACACAGAATGCAGGGATAAGACTTCCTGGGCTCCTGAACCAGAGCTCTTCCTGGATTGTGTCAAACAAGTTAAGTCCTTGACCCTCAGGCCTCCGGAGGAGTAAAGTCCTGGAGTTCTGGGCTGTGGTTGCAAGGAAGGTGACGCAACCAGATTCCAAGGGACGTGATCAGGCGTGACCATGTGATGGGGAAAGAGGGAGATGGAAAGGAAGGATGTCATCTCTGTACCCTGTACACCCCTCAGCCTGGCAGGCCTCACTAGCAGAGAGCACATCGTCTTCCTTGCCTGCCCCTGGTAGGAGCGGCACAGCAAACTCTCAGGCACTCCCAGGTAAGGAAACACCTCAGATTGTACATTTACAGAAGACGTAAATTAGGGAGTGGTCTTTTTGTGAAGCGCTGGTGAAGCCACAGAGTCACACATTTATCAGTAGGAGCTCTAGCCACTGAGTTATGTTCCTCAGTCGAAAGAGTGACGGGTGCCCTCTCCACCCCATCTTTAAAGGAATTCCCTAGTATAGAATTTCCCTTAATGTCCAACATTGGTTTAATGAGCTTGCTTCCTACATTATCTCTTGAAGAAAACAAACACAGCTTGGCATTATAAATTAGCAACCCATGTTTAAAAAGAAAACTAGCTCAACTTAGTAATAGGATTTGGCAACCTCCCTTCAGCCTTCTGAGACTTTCTTATCTGAAAAAACGAAGGGCTTGGATCAGGTAAATGGTTCCTAACTGTAACTTGTTTGGCTACTCAGGCATGCAGACTTTACTTTCCCCCTCCCAGGGAGAGGAAGCCCTGTGTGAAGCTGCACATATTATTTGAACCACCAGCCTCCTGGCTTTGCAGTTCACGCCATGGCTGAGCAGAAACTTGGTGTATGTCGGGTGGATTTTGTAAAAACGGAATAACAACTTACTCCACACAAGGCATGGTGTGTTTGTAGATGATTTCAATCCATAGGGTCTTTGGGGAGAAGCACCAGAGGGGTGTGTGGCAGTGGATCCAACCATCTAGGCCCCCTGTTCATACCTGCCCTGGTGGGCCCTGGAGGACAATTAGCACCCCTACTTTGTGGTACCCTCAGGTTATGTAGCTTCTTTTTCTCCTTCTTAGCCTAGTCCAAACTCAGAAACAAGAGGCTGACAGCAGCAGCCAGCACTACTTCTCCAGAGACTAGAGAGCATCCAGCTCAGCCTTCCCCAGGACAGGGGAGGCCTGTGCTTTAATATGTGTAAATCCACATAAGTATGGCTCTTCAGTTCCCTCATCCATGGGCTTGAGAGCTTACCTGTAAACACCACTCCAGTTTGGATGTGTGTGAAGGTGGGGCCTGGATCACTTGGCTTCTCCCAGCACTTATCTGGCTGCTTGGTCCTTAGGTATTGTAGATGCACAGTAATGAGGCCCTGATTGCTAAGACTCCAGAAAATTCATTTCAGCACCTCCCCTTTCTTCTGAGAAGCCTGCTAGTGAACAGATCTGTATTCCCTGGGCGTGGAGGGAAGAGGGGCCATCTCATTGCCCTTACTGTTCTCAAATTGGAGAAGGAAGGAAATGAACACTTCTTGGGCAGCTGCTGTGAGTGCCACTTGGAGGCATTTCACCTGATGTCATTTTCATAGCTCCACGAGAATCATTAAGCAGCTGGCTTCAGTGAAAGGTGGCGGTTACCTGGGAAAATCTCAGCTGGTCATTGACGCCTTCTCTGTAGATTCAGGTCAGAGGGAAGTAGCGCCCTGTTCTCATTCACCCTCTCTCTGCCCAGGCCATCTGTCACGTTAGAAGAGTCTTCCAAAGGCTCTCCTTAGGTTCAGCTTCTGTCCCTGGCCTCCTGTGTGTCTCTCTGAGGTTTTGAACTCTGTGTACCCTGGATCCTCAAGAGCCCTGGTTTCTGACCCACCACTACTGCGTCCTAGCTGTGTGCTTTGGGGTCTGCAGCCAGAGAAGACTGACTTATTGAAGCTCTCAAAAATTGAAAGCTCGGGGGAGAAAAAGCCATGGCTTATAAGACTCTGAGGTGGGACAGACATCTTTGAGTGGTGTATTTTGGATTCTGTGACAGACAGTACCACTGGGGAACAGAACAGTGGGTAAATGAATGAAGAGAATTAATGATACCAGTTACACTGGCTGAGCTAAGGGAGAAACATCATGAAGGGCTAGCACTCAACTTGAGCTGTCATGGTTCCAGTCTTCTAGTTACTGGAGACAGGAATCCTGAAGCCTGGCAGTTAAGACATGCCGTGTCTGAGGTAAGCCGCGGCAGAGATGGTTTCCTAGCCGAGTACATGCGGATTCGGGTTCCAGCTCCATCACTTGTGTGTTGATCAACTAATAGCAGATATCGTTAATAGCTCAGCTAGCGTCCTGAAGTCTCCAGTGGCCTGAGAGTCCCGTTGAGTCCTTGTCACAAGCAGAGCTGAAGGGACCTGCAGCCAGTTCTGTCAGCTGCTCGCCGCCCTGCACTTCAGGCACCTGTGGCAGTATCTGGTCGTACTCTACAAAGGCATTCCATGACACACGACTGTGTTGGTGATGTCGTTCTCCAGCCAGGTGTGCTTCCCAGCAGGCTGGTGTGGCTGTCTACTGCATGCCTACACTTGTTTCTCTGCCTGTTCCCTTGCCTGGCAAGAGCTACTTGCAGTGAACAAAAGCAGGATACTGGCAGTAGAAAGGAGGGTGTGTTCTGGTGCTCCCATACCCTGAGGTGGCGCACATACCATTGTGAGGGTGTAACAGAGCCCAGGCCTGCAGTCGGGTACAAATATGCCTGCTCCAGCTTTTCTCTACAGCAGACTAGAGAGGGACAGGTCTGATGACTTGGGACCTTAGTACTCCCACCTTAGCTCATGGTTACTCCTGACGTATGGTTCCTGCACCATTTTCAGTTTGAAAACATTTGCTAAAGGCAAAATGCCTAGCCATGGCCTGGATGCTGAGTGTACCAAGAGGGACTAGGACCCTGTCTCTCCTCTCAAGGACTTCACAGTCTGATGAAAGAGAAGGCCACTTACACAAGAGCATGAAGTCAGGAGGTGGGAAGACAGAAGCCCTTGCTTTTCTAGTGCTGGCTTCCCTGCTAGGTGCCTCCCAGTCACTCAGAACCATTTCCCCTCACAGCCACTCTGAGCGCCTGAGACCATCTTACCATTTCACAAATGAGAAAGGGGATAACCCAGATCAGGTAGGTGGCAGGTGGTGTGTCTGAGATAGAGACCTCAAGTAGCTCCTCGGACACTTCTAGGAAACACATTTTCACAATCAAACTTCCAGTTCCTGGCTGGGTAGCGGTGGCACGTGCCTTTAATCCCAGCACTTAGGAGGAAGAGGCAGGGGGATCTCTGAGTTTGAGGTCAGCCTGGTCTACAGAGTGAGTTCCAGGACAGCCAGGGCTACACAGAGAAACCCTGTTTCAAAACACCAAAAAACAAAACAAAACAAACAAAAAACCCAACTTCCTGTTCTCTAGATCAGTCTTTCTGTTCCTTTTTGCACAGTGCTCCCTGAGCCCAGGTAGATGCATCGGCTGGGAGAGTGCTCCAGAACCCTGCGCTCTGATCAGTTGTTTTGTATAAGAGTCTTTGTCCTGCTAGACCTTGGAGAAGGATCCTGATGTTGGCTGTTAATTACATTTGGCTAACAAAGCTTCTAAGAAAGCCATGCATGTGCTCCTGTCTCAAAAAAAAAAAAAAAGGGGGAAAAGAAAGGAAGATTTATTTTTTTAAAAGACAGGACCTCACTATGTGGCTGTCCTAGGACTCACATAGGTCTCAAACTCACAAAGATCATCCTGCCTCAGTCTCCTAAGTGCTGGGATTAAAGGAATACTCTACCATCCCCTGATGATAACCTCTTCTGGGAGCCAGAAGGCTGACTCAGTGGGTAAAGGCCCCTGACCTGGAGCACAAGTCAAGGGAGGAGATAAGCAGCCCCACAGAGCTCTCCTGAGCAGCGTATGTGTGAGCACACACACCATATATATGAACACAATAAACAGTTGTAAGCGCTGTCCCTGCTGACTGTCCCCAGTGACTCCACTGATAGTGCTCACCTACAATCCGTGGAGTTGTAGGTACAATCTGACTCCTCACAAAGCCAGTGGGAAGTGAGGAATCTGCTTGAATATACAATGTATATTTGTATGAAAATTTTCAAAAATGACAAGGTCTCACTGTGTTCCTTAGAACTCCCTGTGTAGACCAGGCTGGCCTCTAATGCAGAGACCTGCCTGCCTCCGCCTCCTGAGTGCTGGGATTAAAGATGTGTGCCAAACAAGCCTGGCTCAAAAATATTTTGTCAAATGTGTATGGCATACATGTTCATAATCTCAGTACTCAGGAGGTGGAGGTGAACAGATCAGGAGTCCAAGGTTCTCTTCAGTTAGCTCAGTTACTGAGACCCAATGTCAAACAACAACAAAAAGCCTTCTGATCTGCCCCCCCCCCCATATTAACTTTATAAAAGTTAGAACTCATTACCTCTGGCAGCCATTCTTACTCATCCTGCTGTCTTACACATTGTTCTGTTGCTGTGAAAAGACACAGTTCCTCCTAATCCTTTTCATCCGTTCAATCAGCTCCACTCTCCGTTGACTAAGCATTCATATATATGACCCAGATCACCATGCTCACATGCTGAATTTGCGGGATGAGGTTTTTTTTTGTTTTTTGTTTTTTTTTTTTTTTTTTTGGAGACAGGTTTTCTTTGTATAGCGGGGTAAGTGCTAGGATTAAAGGTGCGCCACTATCACCACCCAGCCTGATGAAGTGTTTGTTTGTTTTAATTTGTTTATTTTGGATTTTGTTTTATTGGGGCCGCAGAGATGGCTCAGTGGTTAAAAGCACTTGTTGCTCTTGCAGAGGGACCTAGGTTCAGTTCCAGCACCTCTGTGATGCTCTCAAGCGTTCTTGACTGCAGTTCTAGAGGATCTGATGTCTTAAGCACTGTGCATGACTTGATAGACATATATACATGCAGACAAAACATACACACAAAAGAAATTGTCTTTTTTTAAGATTTTAATTATTTTAATTTAATGTATATGTATCAGGCCCCCAAAAACCTGAGAATAAATGGCTAACTGCGGCGCCTATTAGCATGCCAAAGCATGCTGGCCTCCAGGGTCACTCAGTGTCACAACGACCTTTGCTCTTTTTAGCTCTTCTCTCCCACCATCTACCCTAACCTTCTCCTGCTCCTGGACTTCCCTGTGCTAACCCTGCTATTTCGGCTGTGCTCTCTCTCTCTCTCTCTCTTTCTCTTCCTCTCTTGGCCCCTCCCTTCTTCCCTCCTGGTCTCATCTGTCCAGTCTCTTTGTCTTCTTCTCTTGATCTCCCCATCTCCCTCCTCTTATGGCCCTGTCCATTCTGCTGGCCATGTTCAGTTTACTACTTTGACTGTCTGCTCTGGACCCTTCCGATGCCTCTGGTTGTAGTCTCCCTCATATCTACAATAAAAACTTTCCTTTCAACCATGCCTAGAGCCGTGGTGTCCTTGGTGTATAGAGTGTACCAGTGAGTAGGTGTGTGTGTGTGAGTGCAGGTGGCGCTCTCAGAGGCCAGAGGTATTTGGACCCTCACTGCTGAAGATATGAGCAATTGGGAACCAGTGATGAGTGCCTGGGAACAAACTCTGGCTCTTTGCTGTGATGCTGTCAGTGCTGAGCCTGGTGACAGATTTCTTCATGCTTAGCTTTCTTTTATCCCCCCTTTTTCTCTCCTCAAGAACACCATCATAGCCAGGCAGTGGTGATGGATGGTGGTGGCTTGAATCCCAGCACATGGTAGACAGAGGCAGGCAGATCTCTGAGTTCGAGGCCAGCCTGGTCTACAAAGCTAGTTCTAGGACAGAGCTGTTACACAGAGAAACATTGTTCTGGGGGAAAAAAAGAGCACCATCATACTGTGACTTTTGAAGTTGGGTTGGTTGAAATATTGTTGGTCATTGAAACATCTATCTAGAGTAAAGGTTCTTTTTTTAACATTTTAAAAAATGATTTATTCTTATTTTATGTGCATTGGTGTTTTGCCTGCATGTCTGTCCATATGAGGGTGTCAGATCCCCTGGGAGTAGAGTTACAGACAGCTGTGAGCTGCCATTCAGGTGCTGAGAATTGAACCCAGGTCCTCTGGAAAAGCAACCAGTGCTCTTAACTGTTGAACCATCTCTCCAGCTCTGAAAGGTTCTTTGTTTGTTGAGACAGGGTGTCTCTGTGTAGCCTTGGTTGTCCTGGATCTTGTAAACCAGGCTGGCCTCAAAGTCAGAGATCCACCACCCAGCAGTCAGAGGTTCTTAACTGGGGCTGTGCGTGAACTTGAGGGATACCCACACACCCCACACGTACGTTATATGTGCATTTTTCTAGGGGAGGATTCTTTGGTCTTCGCAGTTTCTCTCAGGGCTCCAGGGCCTGATGCATCTGCTCACAGGAGCAGGCAGCTCAACACAGGGGTATCTGGAACCATGTTTGCTCTGGAGCAGTTTCCCTTGGGAGGGCACTAAGCTGTAGCTTTCTTCCATCCTATCTCTGAAAAGGAGAGAGGCATGCCCATTTCGTCATTAAACTGGGAGCCAAGGACCACCTGTGGGCTTGTCCTAGCGACCCAGTAGCATTTCTTTTTTGGCCCTGCAGGTGTTCAGAATGCCAGGAATCCCTCACCAACTGGTACTACGAGAAGGATGGGAGGCTCTACTGCCACAAGGACTACTGGGCCAAGTTTGGAGAATTCTGCCACGGCTGCTCCCTGCTGATGACAGGGCCTGCCATGGTGAGTGAGCACCGGCGCCTCTACCCTCCCAGTCCACAGACCATCGGTAACCCTTCCCAGTTCCCCATGGCCAGTCATCAGTTGGTCTTTTCATTAGCTAGGGCCCGTCCTTTATCATCCACTCAGCTATAGGTGTCTGCTGAGCCCTTTTTAAAAGACAGGTCTGGCCTTCCTCTGTCCTGCAAGAGCCAGGGGGACCTTTTGTGATGGCTGTGCTTGGCTCACAGCAAGTGAGTTTAGATGGCGAGCAGAAGCCAATGCACGAGCAGTGTAGCAGCTCGTAGGATCTGCAGCAGATCCGCAGCAGACACCGTCATCTCAGGCGTCATAACGTAGCAGACACCGCTGGAGCAGCCTCATCAAATCAGAGGCTCACAAACACTGGGAGAATGACTGCGACCCAGGGAGGACCCAGGGAGGGTGCCAGCTGCCGCTCCTGAGTGAGAGGCTCCTCAGTGATTGGGAGAGTTCAAGGCAGGACAGAGCATCCCCTTAGCTTCCAAGTAAAGAACAAATGACAGAAAGGTGACATCAAGTCGGGTGTGTGCAACATCCAGCAGATACTGGAAGCAGTCAGCATTCTTGATTGAGCTTTCTTCCCAAAGATGAGCATCGCGGAGAACTTCCAGCTTCTCTATAAAAATTCTCCTGCATTTTATATCATGAACTAACAGTAACCTCTGTTGAGTGATTTCACCTTCTGCTCTCAGGACAGTGTTTTTCTTCTTGGGTTGTGTTGCCGATCTCTTCCCACCCTGTCAGAGCAAGGGGGGCGAGCCCATTTCCAGACAAGGGATCTCGGAAGACACTTAGAGACAAATATTCTTAGGTCTGAAGTGGGAGTGGGCAGCCCCACTTCCAAAGCCAGTATCTTGGTGAGCTCAAACCACACATGGCAACGTAGCAGTATAATGTCTATTATACCCCTAGAGATTTTACAGTACATTGTTGGGAGTGGGCGGGTAGACAGGAGGGAGAAAACACAGTGTAGCAAGATGAAAGCTTTAAAGGGCAGGGTGACAGGTTGGGAAGAGGATGTACCCCGGTCCTGATCAGGGAACTGGAAGGTGGGAACCAGAATGGGCTGGCCGAGAGAGGTTCTGCTGCCTATAGCTACTCTACTTAGTGAGGTTCACACATAGACAGACCTGAAAGCCCTGTGTCGGAGGGATGGTGAGCCTTGGCAGTAGGAGTGATTACCTTGGGGGACATGTTCTCATGACTGAGGCCAACAGTTTTTGTGGTGTCAGAAACAGCAGGAGACATCCTGTCACTTCCACAGAAACTCTAGGGCAGGGACTGATAGCCTGGGTTTTGACTGGGATCTACAGGTCCTTACTTGAAAAGAGTTGATCTTGGTGGCTGCGGTCAGCACAGCCCTGATGCAGGCCGCTCGCCCACCACTAATTCCATCCACTCTAACAAAAGTGATAGCTCACCTCTTCCTTCTACTCACAGGTGGCTGGGGAGTTCAAATACCACCCAGAGTGCTTTGCCTGCATGAGTTGCAAGGTGATCATTGAGGATGGGGATGCGTATGCCTTGGTGCAGCATGCTACACTATACTGGTAAGATGTCCCTGTGTGTCCGCGCCAGTAATAGCAGCCAGGGAAGTTGGACAGGAGCGCAGGAGCAGTATGAGTAGGGTGAAGGCAGCTGGGGTGGTGTCCTAGGAGGGCTGCTAGACAGCATCACTCTTCCCTCCATCCTGACCTGTCACATGACTTCACTCTGTCCTGTAATTCTCCCAGAGGGAGAAAATGGGTAGAAAGTGCCCTCTTAGGAGCAGCTGCCTATTAAAGAAAAGGCCCTAGAGTTCACCCATATCCCCCTGTCCAACTATCTTGATTAACAAAAGAAGTTTGCTTGGGCCCAGAGAGGGGACAAGAGTCTAGGACAAGGTTCTTACTGTGAGTCAGGCAGAGCAAGAAAACCCAGCCCATTTCATCTCCAGGCCAGGGTTCCTCCCAATATTCTCTCTGCTGCTGTCTCAGCTTGCCACCCTCCTAGCCTCCTCAAGCCATCAAGACTCATAGCAAAGAGAGTAGTGGTGAGACTGGGTATGTGACACAGTGGCTGCTGGGGGGCTTCCAGGTTGGTCGGTAGGATTTCAGCTCCCTTTGTGCCCCTCTCTCCAGTGGGAAGTGCCACAATGAGGTGGTGCTGGCACCCATGTTCGAAAGGCTGTCCACGGAGTCTGTCCAGGACCAGCTGCCCTATTCGGTCACACTCATCTCCATGCCGGCCACCACCGAGTGCAGACGTGGCTTCTCCGTGTCCGTGGAAAGTGCCTCTTCTAACTATGCCACCACCGTGCAAGTAAAAGAGTGAGTGTTTTGGGAGCCTTGCAGCAGAGGCTCATGGTAAGAGCCCACAGGTAGTCCTCACAGGGCTCAGAACTCATGGCATCGCCCCCATTCTCACCTTCACCTTACTCCTGACCTTGGCGCTTCATGTTTGATAATAATGAACTAAACCTGAAACTGTAAGCCAGCCCCACTGATTTCCTTTATAAGAAAGAGTTGATGTGGTCGTGGTGTCTCTTTACAGCAATAGAACCCTAACTAAGAAACCACTCCAACATAAACTCCAGAAGGGAACTTGCTTTGTTTGTCTCATTCAATACTGGGTTCAAGGGCCTGCCATTAGTAGGAAGTCATTGGTTATTGTCTTGTTGGTTGCGTATATGAATGGAGATGAAGAAAATAGAGTCCATGACCTCAAAGAGGGTAAAATCCTGCCCTGGGTCTTGTCCAAAGATCAGAGAAGAGACTACGTCCATGGAATACCTGGCTTCATTTTTTCTGTGGGTCTTTGTTGAAGCAGAACATCATGGCAGGGAGTGTGTGGTAAAGCTGTCCATCTCGTGGTGGCTGATGGCAGATCATCATGGCAGGGAGTGTGGTAAAACTGCCTACCTCGTGGTGGCTGATGGCAGAGCATCATGGCAGGGAGTGTGGTAAAACTGCCCATCTCATGGTAGCTGATGGCAGAGCATCATGGCAGGGAGTGTGGTAAAACTACTCACCTTGTGATGACTGAGAGAGAAAGGGAGCCCTGTCAATATTGACTGTGAAGCTGGGTCTTACAGTATAGGTGGGCGATTACTAGGGTTAAGAAGTTAGGAAAAGATGATACCTGTTCTGTAGCTTCACTAGATCAAAAGGGAGGGAATTGTTTAGGGTAGAGGGAGACCAGTTATCTCCAGAGGTAGGTGTCTGGGACTGTTTAGTTTAAGTTGAGAGAGTAGCCCAAGTGGCTGTTAGTCGTGGTGGACCTTGACTGTGATGGCCCAGCAGGTCCGTGAAGGACTTTAAGCAGCAAGATAACACAGCTGGATTGATATTTGGAAGATCACTGGTGTGGAGGCCAGAGATGAGAGAGGAAAGGCCTAGAGGTGTAGAGCAGAGGTTCCTCCAGTGATCCAGGAGAGAGAGATGCTGGTAACTATGGTGACGGAGAGAAGGCAGCATTCTCAGAAGTGGGTGGGGGTTGGGGGTAAGAAGGGAGGGATTTGAGGGAACGCCAAATGGGGACAATGTCCAGGTTTCTGGCTTAGGCCAATAGGTGAGTGACAGTGCCCTTCATTGAGAAGGAAGCATTCTGAGATGGGTACTGTGTTTTCATGTGGGTGCCCTTGGTGAGATTTCCCTATATAAGCGGTCAGGTGAGTTCTCAGAATGCTTTTATCCTGCCTTAATTCCTGTCCATCTTCAGGGTCAACCGGATGCACATCAGTCCCAACAACCGCAATGCCATCCACCCTGGGGACCGCATCCTGGAGATCAATGGGACCCCTGTCCGCACTCTGCGTGTAGAAGAGGTACAGTGTGTGTCCAGTGTGTGTTGTGGGGAAGGCACACAGAACAGGCTCCTAGAAGACCTGGCTGTGGCCTTTGCCTTTTTCTAGGCCAGCCCATCTTAGCACTGAGCCTGTGACAACTGTACTGACCTTCTTGGATCAACCTAACATTTCTAGGGCAGTAGAGATGGGCTGAGAGGTGGCGAGATGACAAAATGCCAGACAGAGGGCACTGAATGACCTCTAGTGGCTAGAGGCCACCGCTAACCAAACTGAGCATTGGCTACACTGTGCTTAGACCATTTGTGGGGACAGTAGGTAGCCTGGGGTAGGACAGGTTATAGAAACGAACCTTACACTGCTGTTTGCCACAGGTGGAAGATGCGATCAACCAGACAAGCCAGACACTTCAACTGCTGATCGAGCATGACCCCGTCCCCCAGCGCCTGGACCAGCTGCGGCTAGATACCCGGCTTTCTCCCCACATGCAGAGTTCTGGACACTCTCACACGCTCAGCACCCTGGACACCAAGGAGAATCAGGAGGGGACACTGAGGAGGCGTTCTCTGAGGTGCTGCTGCTGTCCTACCTGTCTTGTTTATTGTCTGTCTCTCAGAGGCTGTGTTGGCTTTTGGAGGCCAGCAGCCTTAGGGAACCTCGGGCTAGGGACAGGATCTGAGACTTGTGCAAGTTTTAAAAAAGCATTACTCTGATCTGTAATCTCAGCACTCAGGAAGCTGAGGCAGGAGGACCACCATGAGTTCAAGGCCAGCCTGGACTACAGTGTAAAATGCTGTCTCAAAGAGGACCAGGCTGGGGCTGGGTTCAGACTACTTGCTAAGCAGACAGGAAAACTTAGATCCTAGGACCCATGTAAAAAGCCATGTGTAGCTATACATGCCATGCCATGTTCCTGAAACCCCAGCACTGTCGGGAGTGGAGACAGGAGGATTAATGGACTTGCTGGCTGCCAGTTTAGCTCCAGGTTCAGGGAGAGATCTCCCAAGGGAATAAGGTGGAAAGTGAGAGAGAACATGTGATATCCTCCGCTGACCTCTGCATGAGTGCACGCACACACACACACATATATATACACTCACAAATGTTCTCTCTCCCTCTGACACATGCACAGGTGTACACACACCAAAACAGAGGATCCTGCTCTATCCATTAAACTCAAGCCAGTTGGGCAGTGGTGGTGCATGCTTTTAATCCCAGCCCTTGGGAGGCAGAGGCAGGCAGATCTACATGGGTTCAAGGCTGGCCTGGTCTACAAAGCAAGTTCCAGGACAGCCAAGACTACACAAAGAAACTCCTGTCTCGAAAAACCAAAAAATTAAAAAACTCAAGCTAGACAGGAAATTGAATGCCAAAAATCTTTACAATCCAACATGGGGGAATGTGGGGCTCATAGCTGGAAACAGAAAAAGTAGGACCAAGTAAGTATACCAAAAAAAGAAAAGAAAAAAAAATATATATATATATGATGAAGAAAGAGATGTACAAATACCAGGCAGTGGTGGTGCACAACTTTAATCCCAGCACTCGGGAGGCAGAGGCAGGCAGATCTCTGAGTTCGAGGCTAGCCTGCTCTATAGAGCAAGTTCCAAGACAGCCTGGCTACACAGAAAAACCCTGTCTTGGGGGAAAAAAAAGAGAAGAGAGATGAACAAATGAACAAATAGGGAAGGACAGCATTGTTGGGGTTGTTTCAGTTTGTTTTTTGTTGTTTACTTTTATTTCATGCGCATTCATGTGTTGTCTGCATGTATGCCTGTGTGAAGGTGTCAGATCGCCTAGAAATGGAGTTACAGGCAGTTCCGAGCTGCCATGTTGGTACTGGGAATTGAACCCTGGTCTTCTAGAAGAACAGCCAGTGCACTTAACCACTGAGCCATCTCTCCAGCCCCCCCCTTTTTGAGACAAGATCTTTTGTTTTTCATTTGTTTGTTTGTTTTCTTGAAAGAGGGTTTCTCTGTAGCTTTGGAGCCTGTCCTGGAACTAGCTCTTGTAGACCAGGCTGGTCTTGAACTCACAGAGATCCGCCTGCCTCTGCCTCCTGAGTGCTGGGATTAAATGCATGTGCCACCACCGCCTGGCCGAGACAAGATCTTAATAGCCCTGGCTGACCTGGAACTCTATAGACCAGACTAGCCTCAAACTCAGAGAGATCTACCTGTCTCTGCCTCCTGAGGGCTGGGTTAAAAGCACTGCTGTGCTGTCAATCAAACATCCCCATACCTAAAGCTGGCAAAGCCTATGGAGGGCAACAGTTGTCTTGTGTGTGAGCCCCATGGAGGTGACTTAGACGACCAGAGTCAGAAGCGCCATGTTCTCAGGCAGAAATCTTCATAACATTCATCTTACATTTTACCCTATTTCTCCATCTGTGATAGGGTTGCAATAAAGGTGACTGTCTCTTTGGTTCTGTAAGAGTTAAATGTAGCAAAGGAAACAAGGTACAGTTCCAGGTCTGCACTCCATAAATGTGATGTACCGTTAAAATAACTAGGAACCAGATACTTTCTCCACTCCCTGCTCAGATGAGCTGAATCAGTCAGGTCCCTGTCGTCTGGCTTCTGTCGGAAACACATCTCCCCAGATCACCCTGACAGCCGCTTGGCCTTGGCCAGCATGACTGAGGAGAGGCAAAGGGCAGAGGGCTGGAAAAGATGAGGTGTGAGGGCTGGAGAGCTGCTCAGAGAAGCCTCGTGTAGGAAAAGGCAGCTCCCTTGCGTGTGCTGTAGGCATGGTAAGTGTGAGGCAGCACAGCGAAGAGCAAGGGCAAGAAAGCTGGCAGCACAGGACAGTGTTGGCCCGCGGTGTCAGCCCGCAGTAAGATGAAGAACCAGTCACCAGCCGTTGCTGTAACTGACTGCTTTTGCAAATAAATACGATGGCTTTATTGCCATAAAAATCATATGTTTATTATCTTAAAATGTAAGCAGTATAGGCAGATACAGATTTATTCAAAATTTGATCTAAAATGCATTTGCCCCTTTTGTAGATAGAGCCTTCCATCACTGTATGGTACCTTGAATCAAGCAGGAATGGATTGCTATCTACAGTGCTGTTGTATCTGGAGTATCATAAGCTAGTAGACTATAATTAATCATCTATGTGACGTTCTTGGTCCATACACACACATAAGCATGCGCATGTGCACACACATACACAGAGCTACACTTCGCAGTGCTAGGTATGGAATCCAGGGCGGCATACATGTGAGGTGGATAATTTACCACTAAGATATAGCTCTACTCTCCAGATTTCCCATTTTGAATGTATTTTTACTATGATTAATGCTGTCTGCAGTTCCCAAATAGTTTATCTGTCTGATATGAGTCCCCTTCCCCCAGGGAACCACCTAAACTACAGACATCGGAATGACCAGGTACACCTGACTGTCTTCCTGTTGCTGTGTCTCGCCGAGTCTCTAAAGTCTGCCTCTCCTGTTCTCATCCTTAGGCGCAGTAACAGCATCTCCAAGTCTCCTGGGCCCAGCTCCCCCAAGGAGCCCCTGCTCCTCAGCCGTGACATCAGCCGCTCTGAATCCCTGCGCTGTTCCAGCAGCTACTCACAGCAGATCTTCCGGCCCTGCGACCTGATCCACGGGGAGGTCCTGGGCAAGGGCTTCTTCGGGCAGGCCATCAAGGTGAGCACAGCCGCTGGACTCTTCTGCAGCCACCACCTTCCTTTACCTTTTCTTTGTTTCGTTGTGCGTATGATGCTTGTGTGGGCACATGCGGGTACTATAGTGCCATGGCACACGTGTGGAGACCAGAGGGCACTGCGACAGGTCTGTCCTCCCCTTCCACCTTTACCTGTGTCCTGGGGCTGCAGCTCTGGTCGTTAGGCTTATTACGGCAAGTTCCTTTGCCTGCTGAGCCACCTCGCTAGGCCTCTTACACTTTTTTCAGTGAGTCTACCTTACACTGCCACACTGTGACCCTGTAGCACACTCGGCCTTCCTGGCTGTGAGTGATGGTATCCGAAGTAGCCTTTCTGTCCCCGCACAGCCACCTAAGAGCAGCACTGCTGCTCTAGTGAGCTTGGGCTCTGGAGACCCAGGTTAGGATCCAGGTCCGTGGCCCTTATGTCACCAGTCTGTAAGGGTGTGTCAGGTGCCTATAGGCCCCAGGGCGGGGCATGCTACCAGGTAAAGGCTCCTTCTACCCTGGTGAACTCAGGAACTAACCTTTCTCTCTTTCTCTCCTCCTCCTCTGCTGAGAGCTGGGAGGGGGGGTCAGGTAAGCCGAGTGTCTCAGCTTTCCAGGTAGCCAGGCTGGAGGCTCACCTCGGACCCACCCGGCCCCCTGGTGCATGTCTGTGGCACTGACACCCTGCCCCAGACTCACTCCTGTGCCGGATGAGCAAAACCCCTGCTTGGCTTGGCAGCGTGCCCTCCTCTTTCCCCAGTTTCCTCTTCTGGAGTCCTGGCTTTCCTCTGTGCATGCCCGGCATCTAGGGGAAAAGACATATCTCCTTCCTGAGTCCCCCCGTCCCCTGCTTTGTCCTCTACACATGATCTCTGGGCAATCTGCTGTGGCTTAGTATGTCCTCCATGAAATGGGGGCACACCACAAAGATTTCCTTTGCTTTTTTTTCCCCCTTTTTCTTTCTTCTTTTTCCCCCCTGGTGCTGGAGGTCAGACCCTGGACCTTGAGCATGCCAGCGACGTCCTTTGCCACTGAGCGCCTCCCTCGGCCCACAGACGTTCACAGTCCCCCAAGAACTGTCTCTGGTCTCTGCACTGTTAACACGTGACCTTCCTGTAGGTGACTCACAAAGCCACAGGCAAAGTGATGGTCATGAAGGAGTTAATTCGCTGTGATGAGGAAACACAGAAGACTTTCCTGACTGAGGTAAGAAGTGGGGTTGGACTTTCCATCAGACCTACACTTGTAGCTACTTGAGGGGCTGAAGCAAGAGGCTCCTGCGAGCCCCAAACTGGCCAGATATGGCATCATGAGACCCTGTTCAGAAAAGAAAGTCAGATGTGAGCGTGGGAAGTTTGTTGTCTCTGTTGCAAAAGGGAGAAACTTACAAATACGCTTTTGCTTTTGTTTTTGTTTTCCCCAAAAGAAAACTTGGCTGCCAGAGCTAGTGGCCCAGCCCTGTCACTCCAGCTGCCCAGGGGGCTGAGGCAGGAGGATTGGAAGTGCCTGGCTAGCCTGAGCAACATAATGAGGTTGTCTCAAAATAGAAAATATAAGTGGGGACGGACTGGAGAGATGACTCAGCGGTTAAGAGCACTTGTGTGCACGGAGGACCCGGGTTCTGTTCTCAGCACCCACATGGTGGCTCACAACCATCCATAACTCCAGTTCCAGGGATCTGAGGCCCACACTGACCTTCTCTAGCACTAGGCACACACATGGTACATATACATACATGAAGACAAAACACTCATACACATAAGTTCTAAATAAATAAGGGTTGGGCTAGGGAGTAACTCAGTAATACAGTGCCAGCAGAACCGGCACAAGGCTCTGGGTTCCATTAAGAGACAGAGGAGGAGGGAGGGACAAAGAACAGAGATGGAGTCGGGGGAGGATGAAGAGAAAGAGAGATTTATTTTCAACCACTACTTTATTTCTTTATTTTGTCTCACTCTTTCTTTTATTATTATCTATTTTATGTTTATGAGTTTTGTCTGCATGTATATATACACACCAGAAGAGGGCATCAGATCCCATGGGACTAGAGTTACAGACAGTGAGTGTTAGGGATTGAACTGGGGTCATCTGTACGAGCAGCCAGGCTCTTAAACTCTGAGCCATCTCCCCAGCCCTCAACCATTGTTTTAAAGTGTGAGGGGAGATCCAGGTGTGGTAATGCACACTTTTAGCCCAGCATCCTTAAAGGCAGGCAGATCTCTGAGTTCAAGGCCAGCCTGGTCTACAGAATGAGTTCCAGGACAGCCAGAGCAATGCAAAGAAACCCTGTCTCAAAAAACAAAAAAACAAACAAACAAAGAATAATAATAATAAATAAATAAATGAGAAAGAAAGAAAGAAAGAAAGAAAGAAAGAAAGAAAGAAAGAAAGAAAGAAAGAAAGAAAGGAGGAAAATGACTGAGGGGAATGTCCCTTCTAAATGAGTGCCTCTGTTCAGTGAACACTTACTAAAGACAGTACAAGCCAATGTAAGGATGCGATTCAGGTGGTGGGGGTGATTGAACACATCAGTTAATACACATGCTGTTATGATCCCCACCAAACACCCTGAAGTGGGACTCCAGGGAACAAATACCCCATCCCATGACCATCTAGTTTATGTCGCCCTCCCACCTTAGGTAGCTGCAGCTGGGTCCACCAGTGGTCCAGGTCACCACAGGCCTTGGTCTCATTCTTGGGCCCTCCTCCCCTAGCTCCCCAGAGCTCCTCCTAGAAAAGCAAGGCAGTGGGTGGACCCATGATGCTCTCCCACCTGTGTGATGCTCTCCCTCCTCCCCCACCCCAGGTGAAAGTGATGCGAAGCCTAGACCACCCTAACGTGCTCAAGTTCATTGGCGTTCTGTACAAGGACAAGAAGCTGAATCTGCTGACAGAGTACATTGAAGGGGGCACACTGAAGGACTTTCTGCGCAATGTGGTGAGCACATGGTCCCATAGTCACGAAGAGCCCTGGCGGGTTATCAGAGGGACACTGGTACCCATTACCCTGGAACCTTGAGGGTCAGAGGGACCTTGCTTTGCCCTCAAAGGAGTTATACTGGGAGGGACTGAAAGGTTTCTATGGCACACATGCTGACCCATGGAGTCCAGACCATGAGCTGGAGAGGACACCTCTTACGGACATTCTCCTACTCTGCAGGACCCGTTCCCCTGGCAACAGAAGGTCAGGTTTGCCAAAGGCATCTCCTCTGGAATGGTGAGTCCTACCAACAGCCTTGCACGTGGGTAGAGTGAGGTGCAGGGATTGTAGACTGCTCTGGAAGCCAGATACCCACTGTGTGGGATGCAGCATTCAGCAGCTGTTTATTGAGTTTCTTTCAATGCCAAGGGAATTTTGGCCAGTTACTGTCCTTCAGCCAGCAATCTTATTCTCAAAGGATTCCAAATCTCTTTAGCAACAAACAAGGCATGAACAAGGCAAACCATAGCACAAGGTACCCTGACCTTGCTGTCAAAGAGCTGTTGGGGTGCAGAGGGTCCTTGAATAAGTACAGGACCTCACTGCCTAGAAAATAGGAGGAAGTGGAGGAGAAAGAAACAATTCTAGATGAATTCTGAAGAGTCAGAAGTACATTAAGGTTTCTAGAGACAAAGAGGCCCCAAGTTTTAGTAATGACAGCAGCACAGACTGGGAAAAGAGAAGGATAAATGGGGTGGATTATGGGCTGAGTCTAGCAGTCCTCACAGCTGACGAGTCCTAATGGAATGAGCATTCCACAAGGCAGGCACTCTGCGAGGGCTGGCACCCAGGAAGGTTATTCCTCCGGTAACCTTTGTTTCAAGTTGAGACGTGGAGTAGAAAGGGTCAGGGTCGGGATCCTGGGCTTCAGTGACCTCTCCACACCTGAAGTTTTAGCATTACTCCTCACTCGGGGGCTCACATAGTATCAGTCTGGAAGGGTAGGCTGGAGGCTGAAGGCAGTAAGGAGCCATGTGTGTCCGCTCAGGATTCTAGACTTATAGATGGTCAGGGGGCAGGGTGTGTGTGTGTGTTGTGAACAGAACTGGGCTTTCGCCAAGGTGTTAGGGTGGAGTTGAGGAAGCCTTAAGCAGAGAGAATAGGTTAGAGGCCATGGAAACATTTCAGGTTTGTGTAATTAAGGTAATGGCAGTGAGGAGGCAGGGTGGAGTCAGAATGGAGAGACTGGCTGGCAGTCAGGTACCTCATGGCCCCTAGAATGGTGATGCCACTTACCAAGCAGTGATGGTCAGGGACAGGTTCAGGGGAGCTGCTGTTGTTGCCTGTCAGCAGAACTTCCCATCATGCCTTGGGCAGGAATTTGGGGATGGTCACCTAGTTATGTGAAGAGAAGAGGCAGCTAGAGCTCTGGGACAGGAGGGGTATACAGACCATAGCAGTGTGGTCAGCACATGAGTAGATGGCTTTATGCTGGGCATCTGTGGTGAACGCCTTTACTCATAGCACTCGGGAGGCAGAGGTAGGTGGATTTCTGTGAGTTCAAGGTCAGCCTGGTCTGCAAAGCGAGTTCCAAGTCAGCCAGGGCTACACAGAGAAAAGGGTTTCTCTTGAAAAACCTTTAAATAAAAGATAGCTTTGAAAGGGCTGACCCTGAGGGGGTTGGAAGGGAAACTCAAACACACAAGGGGTGTCAGGGGGAACATGGAGAGGTATAGACAGCCTGGGGGGGAGGCAGCCAGGGCATGTGGTACAGCTATAGGAAGACCTCTGTGGACCTAGAAACAGTAAGACAGTCTACAGGGGCTTAGGGAAGGGGGCAGTGTCACCTTCCACACCGGCAGGAGAAACAGAAAGTAAAAAGTTTCTAAGAGTGACAAGAGACTGTCTAGCAAAACTAGTTTAGAACAATTTGGACAGGAAGAGGGAGGGACTAAAGTCCAGACAGACAGATGAAGTCTCAGGGGAGGTGAGTCAGGAGGCCATTTCTTCCCCATCACAGACAGGAAAGCTCCAAAGGGGCTGAAGCCAGACACTGGAGGAGGAGGAAGGAGCAATGTGTTTGAGGGTGCTCCCTTTAGATTGCCTCAATCTAAGTAAAGAGGATGGGGCTCAGGCCAGGAGAGTTGGAGACTGTAGGGGAAACCTGGGTGGGAGCTGGCCGCTCTCTGCTGGTGCGAGGACACAAGCGTGGCTTGGGGGCGGGGATGGGAAGCTGAACAAGCTTCCAGGGACACTAGGGGGGCTGGGGGTGGGGCGGGGGAAGCTGGGCAGGCCTGGCCTGGGAGAACAGGCTCCTTGGCCCCAGTCCAGAACCGGGGTCTGTCTGGCTCCATGGCTCCTGCTTCTGTTGCAGGCGTATTTACACTCCATGTGCATCATCCACCGGGATCTGAACTCACACAACTGCCTCATCAAGTTGGTACGTCCCCATTCCTGCCCGAACTGTGGACACACGACTTAGGGGCTTCTGTGTCAGGTTTTCTGCTGCCTCCAACCCCCATCTTCTGGAAGCTTTCTGATGTGTGCATACATGCAGGAACAATCACACACACACACACACACACACATACACACACACGGTAGCAGTCCTTGAAATCATTTTATTAGAAAGGATCAGCTTGCTTGTCTGGCAGACAGAAGGCCCTGGGCTCAACCCCTTACACTAATTTAGTGTGTCAGAGGTTTGGGTGGGGATGGGGCTGTATTTCTTGTCTGTGTGTGTAAAGCTCTAGCTCACTACCGGGTCTTGCCTTGTAACAGGCCCCTAAAACAGTTGCTAATTCCATTTTACAGCACTGACACCTGCAGGATCCTGAGGCTGCAGTGGCCAGTTGGAGGCCAACATTCCTCCCTCAGCCCTCAGTTAGTTGTTCCAATGTTATATCTCCTGCTGAGTTCCCTCTGAACCATCATAAAATAATCTTAACCCTTTTTCACAACTACTCCACAGCTCTCCCCGGCCCTTTGCCTGACCTTTTCTCTTAACCTATTCTGGCAACCACAAGTCATTTTTAAGAACAAGACAAAATCCTGACCCGCCTGAGTGCACTCTGAAGGCTCCCAGAATGCCACCTGTCCGGGGCTCCTCCCTCTTTAGCCTGGAATCTGCTGTGGCCCGATATCAGACTTCCAGGAAAAAACCCACAAAGGCCCAACCACTCCCTCTCTGTAGAGCTTTCCGTGTGACCCTGCTTTGCTATGTAGCCACTCCCCTTATCAGTGGCCTTTCTTGCCTATGCCCACACCCCAGGGACAGGCCAGAGAATGTTCTCCCAAGTTCTGACCTGGCCCTTGTTTGGTCAGGACAAGACTGTGGTGGTAGCAGACTTCGGGCTGTCACGTCTTATAGTGGAAGAGAGGAAAAGGCCCCCAGCAGAGAAGGCCACCTCCAAGAAACGCACCTTACGAAAGAGTGACCGCAAGAAGCGCTACACTGTGGTGGGAAACCCCTACTGGATGGCCCCTGAGATGCTGAATGGTGAGTTCTGGCGGGTAAAGAGCCTGAGAGAAGACGGGAGCCGTATCTTAAATTGAGTGCCATAAGCTGGGGAAGCCTGTCATAAGGACAGACACTCAGTAGGGGATGGGTGTTTTTGTTTTTTGGGTTTGTTTTAGCCTTGGCCAAACCAGTCCTAATAAATTCCTTCTTTCCAAGCTCAGCTGTGGCAGCATGCCATCCTGGCCATCGGGTGAAACCTGACTAGCTTTTGTCTCCAAAGGGTAGCTAAGGGCTCACTCAGGTCATTAAGTGCTCTAGTGTTAGCCTCCCCTCTCCAGATCAAGAACTGAAGTGTGGTGCCCCCTGGTGGATGCTGGCCTGCATTCTTGAAAAGTAGTGGGGTTGCCAGACTTCCGAAACTGTTGGTAACAGCCTTTTGGTGGCTCACAGCCAGAGCCTGGATGAACCTGAACCTGGGTGCAGTTCTTTCTGCCGTACAGCTGCATCCTGATTAATGTGTGTTACAAGCCCCCAGGCAGGCCACCCGGGACCGTAAAGGTGATTTCCAAGCGATGCCCATCTCGGGATGCCCATCTCGGGATGCCTTTACGGTGTTCTAGCCCTAGTTCTTGGCTGTGGCTTGGCTTGACCCAGTGCAGAGCAGGTAAGAGACCTGACCTTAAGCCTGTTTTCCTCTCTTCCCCAAGGCAAGAGCTACGACGAGACGGTAGATGTCTTCTCTTTTGGGATCGTTCTCTGTGAGGTGAGCTCCGGCTCAGAGGCCCTGCCTACCACAAAATCAGCAATTAGGCTGCAGCATTGCTCAGTATCTCTCCAAGCGCTTGGTCAAGTAGTCACGTCAGACAGCTTTTGTGACTCCTACAAAGTTATGAGTGGGAGAGGAGGGCCAAACAATGGTGAAACAATGAAAGTTTCTTACCCAGTCACTTCCTTCAGGAGATAGCGATAGAATAGCTGTCATTACAGAAAACTAAGCTGCTGCTAACGGACTTCAGACATTAATCAGACCCAGCCCCTCACCCTGTAGAGCTTGCCCTGGTAGAGGACATACCTCCAAAGGGATATGGGCAGGGTGGGGTAAATGGAAGCGTCTAGCTTTCGGGTACTAGTTACCAACATTGCTTCTGCTGCAGGGAGGCTTCTTCTAAACCCTCATTAACCAGACTCCTAGTGTATGGAGAGGTCGGGATTAGCAAGATGAAAAGAGATGGGGGCACGAGGCTGCCCTCTAGCGTAGGTTTTTTGCTACTTCTCTGTAAGAGCACCCCTTTCTCCTGCCATGTGTCTGGGCCTCTGTAGACCCTCCTGACCAACTGTCTTCTTGCCTGTAGATCATCGGGCAGGTGTATGCTGATCCTGACTGCCTGCCCCGCACACTGGACTTTGGCCTCAATGTAAAGCTTTTCTGGGAGAAGTTTGTCCCAACAGACTGCCCCCCAGCCTTCTTCCCCCTGGCTGCTATCTGCTGCAAACTGGAGCCTGAGAGCAGGTTGGTGTCTCATCCTTCCTCCCCACACACAGCCCCAAGGTCCCGAGATGCTTGCTTTAGTGATCCCACGCCCTTCCCTGGCACAAGCAGTGGCAGAAACCTTGAGCTCAAGGGTAAACTGCTAACCACTGAAGCCACCTGACAGCTCTGACGTGACACGCTAGGGAAAGGTGGAGCAGACTAACAAGTAAGCTGGACAAGATGGAGTCAAATACATGGAAAGTATTTTAAAAAGAAAATCTGGGCTAGGCATGTGGGTCCATGATAGAGGGTTTGTCTGGAATGAGTGGGGCCACGAATTCAGTTCTCAGCTCTGGGGGTGGAAGACAAGAGGAAACCACAGGGACTGGTGGTGTGACTGAGGCTAGAGAGGACTTGCCTGCTGTGCCCGGTCCTGGGTGGCACCCTTAGCAAGCATACATGAACAGATGTGCCACACACACACACCTTAAAAAACACAAAAATGATGAATTTTATATCATGTGACTCTTATCTAAAAAAAAAAAACACTTATACATGTTAAAATAGGGGCTGGGGTGGCGGTCAGTTAGTACTGTACTTGGTCAGAATGCATGAAGCCTTAGCTATGATCCCTAGCAATGTGTAAAACTGAGCATGGTGGTAAACGCTTCAGTAGGAGGGGGATCAGAAGTTCAAGGCCAGCTGGGCATGGTGGGATACACTTTAATACCAGCACTCAATCCCAGCAGCAGGCAGTCCTCTGTGAGTTCAAGGCCAGCTTGGTCCATAGCAAGTTCCAAGACAGCCAGAGCTACAGTGAGGCACTATCTAAAGGGGGAGGGGCGAGGATATCACCCTGTACAGCACTTGGCTAGAATGTCCAGGGCCCTGGGTTCTATCCCCAGTACCACATAGGCAGGTGCACACCTAACACACGTAAAGAGGAAGTACCTAGGGAAGGACCATGAGACCTGTACATACAGCATCTAACTGAATAATAAAAATAGACGTAGGAGCTGCCTAAGTTACTTTCCAGTTGCCACGACAAAACACCATGACCAAGGCAATTTATAAAAGAAAGCATTTACCTGGGTTTTTGCTTATGGTGTCAGAGTCCATGTCATCATGGAGGGGATTGTGGCAGCAGGCAGGTAGACAGGTATGGCACTAGAGCATTATCTGATCCACAAGCAGGGTCTAGTTTGGGCTTTTGAAACCTCAAAGCCCCGTGACACACCTCCTGCCCCAGCAAGGCCACATGTCCTAATCCTTCCAGAACAGTTCATCAGACATGAGCTTGTGTGAGCTCACTGTAACCACCACAGGAGCCAAGGATACAGCTTGGTGATAGAGCTCTTACCTAACGCAGGACAGGGCCTGCGTCCTCCCATCCCTGACACATGTTCTTTTTGAGGGCCTCACAGTCTTTCTATTTGCAGATTTGTTTTTGAGACCATGTCTCATGTAGCCCAGGCTGGTTCAAATTAGATATATAATTGAAAATGACCTTGAACCTCCGACCCTCTTCCATGCTAGGACAATAGGGATGCACCATCATGCCCTGTTAATATGCTGAGAATTGAACTCAGGGCTTTGTGGATGGTGGGCAAGCACCATACCAACTGGGCCACATCACCAGCACCGAAATTTTCGTTTAGTAAGTGCAAAAGTCCAATCTAACCTTGGATTGTCACCTGTACTCAGAAAACATGAAAGAGCTTCTTTTCCCTGTGGATGTTTTTGTCCTAGGCCAGGACCTCTAACCTGGCTAGACTTCTCATGGCGTTACCTTTTATATTTACGGCGAGAGGTTAAAGGGCTCATAGAACCAGGAAACAGCTGAGAGCCGGCCCTGTGTCCTCCCCTCCATGCTCACAGGCTCCCTCTCTTGTCATTCCTTTTCTTTGTAGACCGGCATTCTCAAAGCTGGAGGACTCCTTTGAGGCACTGTCTCTGTACTTGGGAGAGCTAGCCATACCACTGCCTGCAGAGCTGGAAGAACTGGACCACACTGTGAGCATGGAGTACGGCCTGACCCGGGACTCGCCACCCTAACCCTGGCCCATCCCCCTGCAGGGGGACATTCCACAGCCAGCATTGCCCCCTCTGCGCCCTGTCCTTGCTAGGAGCAGGACTGTCTAGGCTTCCTGTGGATTGACGGCTTGCTTAGAAGCAGAATAAGCCATCCCTACTACCTCCCCAGGAGGCATGCGGGTGCAGGGAAACAGTTCTCCACAGGTGCTGGGGCCTGGTTACTGTCTGTAAATCCAACACTCGCCTGAAAGCTGTGAAGAAGATAAAGAGAGCCTGGATTCTAGACCAGTCTGTTACTGGGACCTTTGCGGCAGTGAGATTCTGGGAGGCTGTAGCTTTACACTAATCAACACGGCATGGGCCTGTTGGGCAGGCTGACAGATGAACTGGCCTGAGGGCTCTGGAGTCTGGTCCGGCAAGGTGCAGGACTCCAAGCAGTAGTGTGAGTGACAACTGAGAGCCTTGGAAGCATGTCAAATGGCAGTAGCGATTCCTCCTCCGCTCCAGGCCCTGCCCGCTGGAGCAGGTTCTCAAGAGTCTCTTAGTGTGTGGCGAAACCCACAGGATCCAGGAAAAGGACTGGTTCTGCTCACCGGCCCAGGGACCACATCAGTGTGTGGGAGTTTCCACTTCAACGTCCACTTGTCCTGTCTGAACAAGCAGCCACTGACAAAAGCACCAAAGAAGCTGGGGCTGGAGAGAAGGAGGTCCTGCCCTTTAAAAAGCCCCATATCCTGGCTGGTGGGCTTGGTCTGATACTACATGGGTTCTGGAGGCCAATGTGGTCTGTCTCAGACTTTGGGTCTAAGCAGGGAAAGGGGAGTCCCGTCAATTTCTTGGCATCCTTGTGGCAGCTATCTCTAGCATGTCCGCTCCAGGCAGCAACTTGGGACAGGAACTGGTGGCTATTGAGCCCCAAAGCTGAGATACGAAGAGTTCCCTGAGCTGGACCCTCTTGATTCTACCTCCCTTGTTGCGGGTCCAGCTCTTGCTTCCTGAGCCACACTCCAGGGCCATGGGCATTGGAAACCCTCAGGGCACCTTCCACCCCTGGCTGCCAGGTGTCCAGGGACTCTCCAGCTCACTGAGGTTTGCCATCTCCTAAGTGCGAGCTCACACCATATTTGACAGATTGGGAGTGGGTTTGGTTATAAATACAATGTGTGGTGGGTTGTACTGGTAGGGGGATCGGGAGAGTGGTTGCTGTTTATTAGCTTTTCTCTATTGGGTGACATGTGAAATACTGTACATAGACAAGATGAACTGTGGGGTGGGAAGTCATCTTTGGTCACTTTACTTACTAAGTGGACTGTCCTTGTGTGTGGAGTTTGCAAACTTGCTGTAGGGGAGTCCTGAACTCCCAGCATGGTTCAGCATCTTGCAACTGGTTACGCTTGAGCTGTCCCCAGCAAGTGTGGGAGTGGTGGGCCTGAGCTGGGCCGTGAAGCAGACTAAATAAATTAAGCAGTTAACATAGCGATGGCGCTGAGAGTGGAAAAGTAACTTAGGACCTGGCTTCAGTAAGTATGGAGGAGTTGGAGATAGTAAGCAGTTAAAAGCAATTATTATTCTTGCAGAAGACCGAGGTTTGGTTCCCAGCACCCACATGATGGCCAACAACCATCTATAACTCCAGTTCTGGGGGCACTCAGCACCTCTTCTCACATCTGTGAGCCCCTGCACACATGTAGTGCACATATATATTCCCAGGTACATATATAAATATCAAATTTTGTTTAAAATTTTTCAAAGAAACATTCGTCTGCCCACCTCCAGATCCAAGCCACATAAGTGCTCACATCAGTGAATTCTCAGTCTCAAGTCGAATCCCCTCCCCTGGACAGCAAACCTTCAGAGGTCATGCACATCCACTTGAGGTAGCCCTCTCTGTGGAACAGGTCAATGACCTCATTTTAGTCCCACCACAGAGCTATTAGGCCTGTCTCTGAGCTGCTGGCCTGGTCCTTAGGGACCTTCTGCTTCCAGGCTTCTACACCAGACACTGGAGCAAATGATGCTACTGTTTGTGAGGGCCTGTGCACAAACACAAACCTACAACTGTTTACACATCTGTACTTGAGATACGGAGGCCGGAGAATTCCCATGAATTCAAGGCCAGCGTAGCCTACCTACTGAGTGTCAGGCCAACTAGGGCAACAGCCAGATTTTTTTTCTATAAACCTAATTTCGCCTAAGTATTATGTAGTTGAAGGAATTAGAGTATGGGCAGAATCTAGTCCCTGGTAAACACTGATAAACTGAGGCTCCCATTGCTGGAAACAATGGCTGAACAAGGGCATCCTGGGCTGATAAACCTCGAACTTGACCTGTTGCTGAGGTCCACTGCTGAAACTTGAAGAAATACCCCACACACTCACTACCCAGCTGCCCCACTCCAGGAACCTCCCTCCTAACCTGCAAGAACCACCCTCAGCCCCAAGTAGCTGTTTCTCCTTTGGCTGCTGTGGAACTCCCAACTGCCCCTTTGTTTCTAATCCCCAACAAAAGCTTTTGGGAGGGTTCATCCTAAGTCCTCTACTCTGGAAAGAATGCTAAAGGGGAGAAGACTTAAAGGGATCAACTTGCTGCTTCAACCTTAAGATGACCTTGACAGGGGGCTGGAGAGATGGCTCAGTGGTTAAGAGCACTTACTTCTCTTCCAGAGGACCCAGGTTCAATTCCCAGCACCCACATGGCAGCTCACAACTGTCTGAAGATCCAGTTGCAGGGGATCTGACACCTTCATACCAATGCCCATAAAATAAAAAGTTAGATGACCTTGACAGTCGGTGCAGGGGCTGCAGTTTGTAGCAGTTCAGCCATTACTACCTCCCAGTGACTGGGCCACAGTGATCGAGAAGGCAGAAGTATGGACAGGTACTCGGGGAGCATTCCCAGCAACAAAAAAAAAAATGTGGCAAGCAGAGTTGTGGTTTTTGTTTATATAAGTCAAATGCAGAGCAGTTTCCCATAGTTCATACACAGGTGTCAGAATGAGGTATATAAAGCATACACAGAGAAATACTTTCATAGAAAAGTCAGAAGTAGTACTGTTCTCTTTCCCATAGTCAGTTCCACCATGGGAACCCTGAGGTCTAGGCCCCCTCAACAGCTGGCTCCAGAAAGCAGCCTGGGGAAGGGAGTGGACCACACCCACTCTTCTCTGTGGTGGTCAGAGGGCATCTGGCTGGGGAACACTGCCCAGGCTAGGAAGCTGGGCACCCCCGGGCAATCCAGATTTTGCTTTGGTCCAGACACTTTTCCCTCTCTGGAGACCCTGTGTCTGAAACTTGTAACCCCTTAAGGTCCTTCCCAGTGCTTCAGTGATTGTTTTGTACAGGTTGCAATCCTAGCCCTATGGAAGGCACTGGCCTGGAGGCCATCAGGCTACCTGTGAGCCAAGGTGTATTGTGAAGGCAAGCCCCTCCATGCCTTTGTTACCTAGCCTCTAGGCTTACTCTAGGTTCACAGACGCTGATATGTGTAATTCCCATGGGTTGACTGGTTATTCTCTTATCAGCACAAAATGGAGAGAGACCATCTGAATACCCAAATCTGAAGCTGAAGGCAGAAGCAGGCCCTTCTGTGTCCTCCTAAGCGGAATGTTTAGTGCAATTCTTCCCTTTCTTTCCTTACAGAACAGGAAGAGTCCCTTGGGCCCAGGCCTGGCCCAGAGTTGTCAAGGCACATCACTACCAGCAAGCTGGAGCACGCCCAGCAGCCCTCATCGAGAACCCATTTGCAGCCCAAAGTTCTGACTCGTGTACGAATTCATTTCTGGTTCTCAGAAGTCAGAAGGGACCTTCCATCCCAAATACTATATATATAAATGCTGCCTCATGCATGACCTGTTTGACCTTAACTATGAATAACAGTATACGCCACTCAAGTTCCTGGGTGACAAATGGAAAGGCAGAGACTGAGGCCACCTTAGGTGTATAGCATAGAGGAGCCTTGGTGAGCTCCCTGTCTTTCCCTGGGTCAGGCAATGTGGAAGCCCTTATTTGGCACAGCACCACTGTGGTTGCTGTGCCAGTCACTATCCACGGGCAAGTCCGCTTCAAGGGATAGCAAAGGAGCACTGAGGGACCCTACCCAGCCTCCTCACACTCACCCATAATGCTCCCTGCTTCTGCTTGTGTCATGAGGAGTCTTGTCTCCCGCTCAAAAGAAAAATGGGATAGGGTTTTAACCACAACACAAAATATAGCTCCTCCCAGCTGCAAGAGTGTGGCCTGCCCTGTACCAGTGTCTTCATGGGCTCCTGCCCATTGAAGGGGCTCAGGCCCCAGGGGTGCCAGCCTGGCTCACAAGGAGGGTGCTGCCCTCCTGAGGGTCAGCGGGAGTCTGGTTGCTGTGTACGACAATGGTCTTCTCGTCCATGATCTCACAGGTAGGGTTAGTGAAGGCAGACAGGGGCAGGGTGATTCGCTGCATCTCCCGCTCACACACTTTCTGCTCATGTTGCTCTTTCAGGTCCTTCCCCCTGTCAGGAAAAGAAAACATTCAGGTTGTGCTTCCATCATGGCTTTGCTCAATTAACCTTCCCAAAGCCTGAGCAGGAGCTCACCCTGGTGACCGCGAATCACCTGACCAAGCCAGGACTACCATTGGCTAGTCCATCCTCCAGGCTACCTTAAACTCCATCAGCTCTTGTCTCTGATCCCTACTGTAAGGTGGGGGGACTGCTGCATGAGACTCAGTGGGGATAGTGGAGAAGAAACTTAAAGCAAAGCAGGGCTTTGTTTCCAACCCAGGGGTCCCAGAAACCTAAAGAACTACCCTAGCTTCCTCCCTAACCAATGAAATTGTCCAGAAAATGGACCAGACCATCCTACAGGACTGCCTTCTTGGGCTGGTGAGATGGCTCAGCAAGTAAAGGCACCTACCACCAAGCTTGATGACGCAAATTCAAAAGAAAAAACCCACAAGCTGCTGTCTGACATCTACACTACAGGAGCAGGCATGACCCTCTCCACCACAAAATGCGTTTTTGTGTGTTTCAAAGACTGCCTTCTCATCCTTTAGTCCTGGAAAGTGGGAGCCCAGGCTGGCAGTGAACCATTCCCAACCCATGCAGAGACAAAAGGACTCAGGGCTGCACAGAGCAAGAGAATACAATGAAAATGGCTATCAAACATCTCAGTCACTGCCTTAGATTCTTCCTGATACTCAGTGACTCATCTGAGCCATTGTGCTACTCTGCTTACGTAGACGACTCACGCCGTGCCCGGGATGAGTGTATGTGTGTATTATGTACGAATGAATGTACAAATCATCTCACGTCATTCTCAGCTCAGCCCGAAGACTTAGTTCTTGTTCATTCTATAAACAAAGAAATGGCCCAGAGCATTTAAGGGATGCTCCAAGGATGCAGGAATAGGCTCCAACAAGTTTACTGTGCACTGACTGCTGTTAAGAGAAGCTGTGACCCAGAGTCAACCCCCAAGGTAGGCACAGTGGTACAGGGATTCAAACTTAGGTCTTTTTTGTTTGTTTTGTTTTGTTTTTGGAGATAGAGTTTTTCTGTGTAGTCTCGGCTGTCCTAGAACTCACTCTGTAGGCCAGGCTGGCCTCGAACTCACAGAGCTCTGCCTGCCTCTGCCCAAGTTCTGGGATTAAAGGCGTGCACCACCAACTACCTGACAAACTTAGGTCTTCTTACTCGACATATATGACGCTTCCCAATGGACCCCTCCCCACCCGCCAAAACACACACACACACACACACACACTATCCAGTAGACTACATGCCAGAACCAGTACAGAGCCCAGGGCAGATCCTTTGAAGCCAACAACTTGGGCTCAGCTGCCAGGAAAACTGTACGAAGGAGATATGAACTAAGTGGGTGATAAACACAGGACTCTGAGGTAGAGGCCAGAGCAATGCAGCGGAGGAGGGAGTGATCTTCGAAATGAAACTTCCACCACAAGTCTCAATAAACCCAAGAGTGAGATGAACCCCCAGAGGGACTGTGGAAGTGGGAGGACGAGGAAGTCAACAAAGGTCCCCTCTCTCTGCTCATGCAGTCACTCAAGAACACCACACTGAGCCAGGTGGTGGTGGTGGCTCACGCCTTTAATCTCAGCACTCTGGAGGCAGAGGCAGAAGATCTCTGTGAGTTCGAGACCAGCCTGGTCTACAGAGCGGGTTCCAGGATAGGCTACAAAGCTACACAGAGAAACTCGTGTCAAAAAACAAACAAAGAAAAACCACCACATTGGTGTTCGTCAACAGTTGCAACAAGAAGGCCCTGGGTGAGGTGAAGGCCTTCAATAGGCACTCGACATGGTGCTGGAGAATGGGAAGGAAATGTGGACCCCAAAAGTAACAGGGGCAAGAAGGCATCCACACCAGTCAACAAGGACCGCTACATCTCCAAGATGGACCTGCCCATTGTGTGCTGTGGGCCCCACTTATCCCAGGCAAGCAGAGTAGGGGCTGCTTCCCTCCATGAGAACCTGCTCCCTGCCTTGCCCTCCAGCTGAAACAAAACAAAAAGCAGCACAGGAGCCTGGCTCAGATCTCAGGGACATAGCTCTGATCTACTGTAGTCTGCGTCCGTCACGTGATATACAATGAGAAAAGCTGGAGAACAGAGTATTGGAGGAGGACAAGTGCACAGAGGCCTCAGGACTCTTATTAGCCACTTCTCTTTACTGTGGAACCAGCTCAGCCTATTTGGGACATAATAATCTCCAGAACCCTGGATATTCTGTAAGAGTTGTCCACCTGAGATATGCTCTGATCCCAAATGTAAGGTCACAGGAGGTCAGTAAACTCATCCTCCTATAGCATGGGGGGTGGGGACCAGGGGCAACCAAGTTTCTCAACACGTAAGCCAAGCCTAGCCCACTCTTTCATTAGCATCTGTCCTGGAGATCAGTTCCCATGGCAGAAAACCTCCCAGAGCACCACAGGCAAAGATAGGTACACGATTCATGAAGATGGGGTCCTCTAGAATAACCACTCCCTTCCTCAAACCCCGAGTCACCCATCAGCGGTGGCTGAGGACCCTACAGAAGGAAACACCTATCTGCATAATAAAAAGCCTCGTTCTTAAAGACTGCTCATGTACGAGAACATTTGGAAGGTCTGGGTTTAATTTTGGTAAGGGATCCTCCTCCCTAAGCTAGCGGCGATTTGCAAAAATGAAACATTCAAGTATCTTTTGCCAGAGGCTAAAATTCAAAGTCTACAAGAAGATTGGAGGAAGAAGGCAAACCAGGAACCCATGACTTCCGAAATACCTAACCAAGGTACCAAGGGTGTCCTATCACCCAGCAAGAGAGCACAGCTACACCTTTGATGGATGCCACACACTTTACACATGCAGTGTCCATTTCCTACATGAAGAAGCCTTGCTTTCCTCCGCTTCCTCGCTTATGAAGCATGTGTCTGTAGCCTGCTGAGCAGCTGATAACTGTCAGGGCCTCATCACACACAAGTCTGGGAGGCACATGGGGGGGGATTCTATTTCTATTAATGGGGAGAGCAGGGCTGGAAGGGCAACCTGGGGTAAAGGAAGCAGACAGTGTGCCTAGTCTAGATTGGTCTCATCCATTTAGGAGCCTGGAAGCATGCCTGACCCCAGGTGCCTGCTGTAAGTCCTGCCTGGGAATCTTGGAGATGAAGTTGCTGATGCTGCCAGGCCTGCTAACTGACCATTAGCCCAGAACCCTCCCCTGCCGTGGGGACGGTGAGAAAGTCTGGCTGTTGTCGGGCAGCCAAGATAGAACAAAGGCTTATTCACCGACTCAGCTTCTCTCCCAAGGGGGTGAAATGGTGTTGACTTACTCTTTCCCTCCCTTTTTATCAGAGAATAAGAGCTCCCTGCAGAGCTAAAACAGCACTCAGCAGGGACAGGGAGCTACCCCAGCCACGGGCTTAGCAGCACCTCATGGCCGAAAGTTACTAGGACAAAGACCCAGCCAAACTGAGTTCCCTTCTACCCCCACCTGGTAGGCCTGGTACCTGCCTACCCTTCTCAGCTCTGGAAAGCTCTCTCCATCAGCTAAGCCCCGTGGCCCTGCAGAGTTCAAAACTTGTAAGAATTACACTGACTGCTCTGGCGCCAGTGCAAGCTGGGCTGGCCAGAGAGAAGAGGTGTGAGGAAACAGAGCTGCTACCTGCCTCTGGCTTCCTACCCCAGGGTTACGGAAACAACGGAGCCTCTTCAAGGCAGTGCAGGTTTCTTCAGTGTTACTCTGAGCTGCTGCTGTTTTCCGAGTGAGAAGCCATGCTGTGCCACCCTGCTGCTTTGTGCCACCAAGGTGGCTACTATACAGGCACACAACTGTACACTCAAAGCACACCGATTCCATCCTCCTGAGACCCATGTGCCATCTATTATCATGTCAGACCTGAAAAGGCCGAGAAGGGGATGGGGAGGGAGGGGAGTGTAAACCAAGAGCAGAACTAGGATTTAAACCAAGCAATAGTGTCCTCTACAGAAATATCAGTGCTGGGAGGTCATCATAGCTCACTCCCTACCTGGGGAGTAAGCTGGGACCCAGAAAAGGTAAATAATGTGCTTAGTGCGTGCGTGGCGTCCACAAGTGGAGGGAATTCCAGAACAAGATCTTGTTTCTTTTGCTTTCTAAACTCGGTCATTCTTTGGGAAGTTTCTCTTTTTCCTACTGTCCTGAGAAATTTAAATTTAAATGAGGCTACTGGGCTTTGCCGGACTTTCTAGAGATAACCGACAGCCTTTAGATATATCTTTCTGTGCAACCAGGCATGGTGGCTCATGCTTCATAAATTCCAGCACTCAGGAAAGCTGAGGCAAAAAGACCAAGATCTGGCCATGGCTGGAGAGATGGCTAAGCAGGAAAGAGCATTTGCTGCTCTTTCTGAAGACCCAGGTTTGATTCCCAGCAACTACATGCAACTCACAACCCTCCAGGTACGCACATGCAGGCAAAATATTCACACACATAAATAAGAGAGAGAGTTCCTAGCCAGCCTGAGTTACACAGTGAGAACCTATGTCAAAACAAGAAACTCACACATAACAACAAGAACACATGGTCTAGTCTGGGCACCTAAGACGTGGGACTTTAACTCTTCTAGGCCTGGGCTCCTCATTAGGAAGAGCCTTGGGCAAGATCAGAGAAAAGCATACAGCAGGGCCTGACTTACCAAGAAAGCATGAAACAAAGAGATGATATTGTGATTTCTATCTGATTATCGTCCTGCTGTTACAGACAATGTTTAACACTTTGGGTGGTTGGACATATGGGGAGAAATATCCCCACTTAACAGGCAAGATATCCACCAAGCAAAGGCTGCCTGAAATGGCATTCACCTTCCAGCTCTTGCTCTGACATCTGTCCCCTAACTGTGGGGAGATGGAGGCTCAGAGCTTGTTTCTAACCCACATGTGGTTTCCTGTTGAACAGGTTGTTCTCAGAGCATGTTTGCTAAGGAGAAGGGTGGTCCGAGGTTAGCGACAGTCTGGTGGCTTAGTGCTTTCCCCGAGTTTACAGGAAAGTAATCTCAAGGTCACATGGCAGTCCCGTGACAGCCGAAAAGAGTAAGACAAAAATAAGACCTGGTTTCTATACTGGACACCAGCTGAACTTGGAATTAAGAGCAGTTACTTTGAAAAGAAAAGAAAAAGAGCAGTTACTTTGAGCTCCTGGAAGGTCTGGAAACTGTCACAGATTGAATGGCAGCCAAATGCTACCAGACGCTGAGGAAGAGGGGAGTATTTCAGGGCTCAGTGCAAGGTCTGGGTCAATGGCTTGTACAGGCAAAGCAACTACTCTGTTTCTTCACTTTTTAAATGAACCTGCGTGTCAGCGGTCCTTCTGTGGACACAGCCTCAGTCTGGGAGGCAGGATGCTCCCAGAACAACCTCTCTGCTCTCTGACTCATGAACAATCAGAGAAACCAGCAAAGCCATCTGTTCAAGCCAATGGAAGAGCTGCAATTTAAACCAATCCAGGCAACAGCGCCGTCTCAGAAACATCACAGCTGCTTCATCATCATCTCTAACACCTAATGAGTAAACAAGGCCCAGAAAGGTAAATAGCTCATCAAGTACCCACAGTGTATAGATAAGCACAACAGGACTATGAACCATTTCCCGTGTGCCCTGCACTGAGCAAACACACATTTGCCCCCCAGGAATGCTTTGGACTAGTAACAAGAAACAACCTGCCCAGTCACCCAGATGGCAGTCTGCTCCACCAAATTCTGGATGTGAAGCCACAGGCAAGGCACCTATTCTTTCTTGTTTCAAGTTTCCTCAGAAAACTGGGAAGAACAGCATTTGTCTCATAAACGTGACTGTGAGCATAATGGGGAGGAAGTAGGAGGATTCAAAGTTCAAGGAGCCGTGTGGGGCCGTAGTGACGCATGCCAGGCAGATCTCTGTAAGTTCGAGGCCAGTCTGGCCTACAGAGTGAGTTCCAGGACAAGCCCCAAAGCTACAGAGAAACCCTGTCTCAAGGATTCTGGAGTCAGAGGCAGGCACTTCTCTGTGACTTCAAGGCCAGGCTGATCTACCCAGAGAGATCCATGCCAGCCAGAATCATTACATAGTGAGACCCTGTCTCCAAAAATAAAACAAAACAACCAATAAAACCACCACCACCGTGAATGAAAACAACAAAGAGCTCAAGGTCAATTTTTGCTTGACAGTGAATTCAAGGCCAACCTGAACTACCTTTGAGACTTGTCTCAAAACAAAAGGTGAAGCTGGGGCATGCCACGCGTTTGAAGCAGAAGCAGCAGGTAACATCTGTGGTTGTAGTGGTAATTATCACACTTCCTTTTTCAGTCTGCAATTGGGCTGAACCCAGTACCTCTAAGAACACCCTGGGTTTATAAAATGATGGCTGAGAGGCACTTCGACATGGCTCAGACAATGGCTCTCACTGCTGGACGATGCAGCCCGCTGTATCACTTCCCTTACAGGAAGGCTTCTTGGGTCAGAGAAATACAGCTGATCCTCCGGGCTGGAAGTCAGATACCCTGTTTTTGTCCAACAGCCAGCCCTGTAACAATGGTTTGGACTCAGAACCACACATCACTGATTAGAGAGACCTGCCCCATGTGGCTTTGTCAGGAGACCTTTCAAAACAAGCATTCCTCCTGCCCTCCAGCTGCAAATGTGTCCCTGCTTCTCAAGTAGCCTCCTGTACTTTCATATGGGATAAAGAGTAGCGAATGGGTTTTCTTTTGTAACCATTCTTCTCTTCACTAAGACATCCCACTGAGGAAATTTTAAGCCCCAACTGTGAGACTGCAAGACCAGGAGCTAGGAACCTTTTCCAGGAGCAGAATGTTTTGTTTTGACACATGGCCTCACTCACAATTCAGCGTCTGCCTGCTGAGATTAAAGACAGTGTCTTAGGGCTGGAGAGATGGCTCAGCACTTAAGGGCACTGACTGTTCTTCCAGTGGACCCGGGGTTCAATTTCAAGCACCCACAGGATAGCTCACTGTGTGAACCTCCAGCTCCGGGGAATTCAGAGCCACTCTGGCAATAAGTGCTCGTGGAGTGCACATTCATTATACACAGAAACTCAAGCAAAGAAAATAAAAATAACTCTTAGCCAGGCAGCTGCACTCAGAAGGCAGAAGCAGGCGGATCTCTGTGAGTTTGAGGCCAGCCAAGTCTACAGAGTGAGTTCCAGGACAGCCAGGGCTACACGGAGAAACCCTGCCTGGAAGAAGAAAAAAAAAAAAAAAGACATGTTTTTTTCCCCCTCCTTCTTCTTGATACAGGGCCTCACAGTCTTCAAACTTGTAAACCCCCTGCCTCAGTTTCCTGAGTTCTGGGATTATAGCAGATATACTTCATTGCACACATCTTAGTAGCAGAAATTTTTTTATTTTGGGTTTTTCAAGACAGGGTTTCTCTGTAGCTTTGGAACCTGTCTTAGAACTAGCTCTTGTAGACCAGGCTGGCCTCGAACTCACAGAGATCCGCCTGCCTCTGCCTCCTGAGTGCTGGGATAAAGGCATGCGCCACCACTGCCCGGTGTAGTAGCAGAATTTTAAAATTCTACAAAAATGAGTCTAGTCTCCTTCAGAGCATGGTGACGTGCTCATAAGTCCCACTACTCAAGAGGTGGAGGCAAGAGGATTATGAGTTTGAGACTACTCCTTCAAGGCCAGTCTGAGCTACAGATGGAGACCCTGGGCGTGTGGGGGGGGTGTCAGTATTAAAGTCCTTGCCCTAGCTGTCTAAGGTCACCTGGCAGTGACAAAAACCAAATCTCTGCTCCTGAACTGGGTTTTCCTTCTTCAATATCTTCCTTCCTTTGGAAAGACACCTAGAAGCCGATACGATATTGTGTCTCTTCCGTAGCCCTATTTAGAGAGAGCCAGGAAGAGACAAGACTCACCTCTTGTAAGTGTAGCCCAGGATGATGCCAACTCCGATGGCAATGATGATTACCATCATAGTAATGCCCAGCACATAGCCTGCGGGGGACAGGACACAAGGTCCTATTAGCCATACCCCAGACAAGCAGCAAATGACGTCATGTGATGAATCCCAACCAAGGCGGTGGTGGGGCGACCATACCCAGAGTTCCCAGGTCCTTCTTCTCCTTGGAATTCATCCTCACGCGCTGACTGATGCCAATCACTGACTGCACCTCTGCTGCCTCGCTCCTGGCTGGCAGGACATTCGCAGGAGGAAACACCTGTGCCTCTTTGTCACCTGAAGCCTCAGACTTCTCTTCCAGCTCTGTTGTAGCAGCTGGTGGTGCTTGGGAAGTGGTCTCTGGAGCTGAGGTGAGGAAAAAGCTCTCATCAGAGACTGCCCGTAGTACATTCTACAGCTGAACCTGACCTGAGTGCTGGGGCATTATGGGAAGGGGTCCACCCTAAAATGCTCCGCTAGACTGAAATCAAACCTGCCCCAGGTGGTGAACACCTGAATTGACACACTCCGGAGGCAGAGGCAGGAGGATCTCTGTGAGTCCCAGGTCAGGCAGGGCTGCACAGTGAGACCTTGTCTCAAAAACAGAAAGGAAAAAACAATTCCCCTGCCTGCCCCAGGGGCAAGATGAAGCCTGAAAGGGAGGGAATGTGATACAAGGCAAATGTGAGGAAAGCGTCTTAAGGAACAGCCTCTCTCCTGCCTCCCACTTGTCTCTTCAAGTCCTTATTATCTTCCAACACCCAGTTGGACTTGCTGGAGGGTGTCACCACAGAGTCCCCAGTCTTCACGTCAGGGGACAGTCCACATTGAGCGCAAGATTCGTGCCAATCACAGTGTTAAGGGCTTGACCTTGATCATTTATTCCTAGAGAACTGTCTTAGTTATCTTAAGTCTAAAAGCTTTGGATGCAAATCTGGACACCCCCACAGCCTCTGGCAGGTCTCCGAACTTCTGGGTGACTCAGTTCCCTCACACTGCTTCTTCCCGAGGAATGTGGGCACAGTGTCTAGCTCACAGCAAACGCTACACAGCAAAGGCGGGTGCGCCGCTTCGCTGAAGAAGCAAGCTGCCTCCCACCGTTGTTTACAAGTGCTCGCGGTGGATGAGCTCACTCCGAATGCCCCGGCGGCCAATGGGCTTTGGGCTCCGCGGCCTGGAGATAGCTCTGACCAATCGGACGGCGCGGGGGTGGGACGGGGCGGGGCGGGCGTCGTGCGGCCGCACGTGCGAGGCGGGTGCAACCGCTGCTGCCTAGCGCCCGGGGGGCTGGCGTCCTCTCCCCCGGGGTCCAGGGCGGGTACCTGGACAACGCACGTCCTCGCAAAGCCGCTTCTCAGGGACGCCGGTGTCGCTGCTGATGTAGCACCAGGGCCCGCGCGGGTCCTGGTCCGGGTTCCGGCAGTAGTTGTGGTTGCCGGGGCCTGAGGCGGAGAGAAGAGACGTCAAGGACCGCTGGCCGCCGCCCTCCAACCCCGCCCGCCTACCCGGCGGACACTCACTGGGCTCGGTGGGCGACCCGCGGCCGCCTTCCGCGGCCAGCCAGTTAAGGCAACGGAGACCCGGCGCGGGCGACGGCTGGTCCTCCCGGTACAGGTGGCCGCTGTCCCAGAAGCAGCCTGTGAGGAAGAGCAACCCGCCCGGGACCCTGAGTGAGGCTCTCTGGCCTCGTGGGGTGGAAAGCCCTGTGTACCTCAGAGTGAAAGTGGAGAGCTCTTGTCATGCCCCTAGCGGCTTCCGGTCACAGGCAACACTCAGAGATTTAGCTTTGGTTGTTTTTTTTTTTTTTTTAAAAGCCTGCCCAGGTGCAAGGTGTTGTTACTCTTGGATTTGGGGCCACTGTGGAGGTGCCGGAGGGCTGGCTAAAGTCGGTCTGTGGAGATTTTGATTCTGGGCAGTCAGACCTGGAAGTCATCCCAGTGTTGAGAAGTCCATGTTATATAAACTGATGTTCCCTTCTCCACGGGTACGGCCACCTTCTGCTAGTTTAACAGACACCACCAGCTCCCAAGAGAATTCCACAAAAGCCTTTGATTTAGTGAAGCCAATGATTTGAGACTTCAGCTGAGGGAATCTGCCACATCTCTTCAGCTCCCACTCCCCTCAGCGGAGAGCCACGGGAGGAAGCTGGAAAGGGGAGGAGGTCTGTGCGCCTGCCACATCAAGCAAAAGGACTTTAAAAGGGCAGGACTCTGGGGACCAAGCTCCATCCACTCATGCACACGGAAAGGGGAAGAGAAAGTGACTTGTCTTTGTTCTTAATGGCAAAGATGGAGCTGCAAGCCTCTGGCAAGGAAGGAGAGAGAGGGGAAGAAGAAGAGCTTTCGTAGGATAACAAGAAAACAGCCAAAAGCTTCCTTCTCTGTCAGCCTAGCCACGTTTGGGAAATCGGGGCTCTACCCGTTCTGCTTCATTAAGTTGCTGCAGAAAGAAAAAAAAACAAAAAAACAATGTAATCTCACCTCCAGATCCATAGGCTCCTGCCAGAAGCATGTTGCTGAGAAGAAATATATGTACCGCTGCCAACAGCATCTTCGCCTCTTCCGGCTTGCAGGTGACTGAACAGCCAGTGTCCGAATGGGGTCTCCTTGGCAGCAGTTTTGCCTCCTAGTTCCCAGCCTTGCAGTGAAACCGGCCCTTGTTACGCTCGCTCTTCTGGTAAACAGCCTCTCTTTAGAACTGGGAGCTTCCCAGCTAGTTTGCTGCAGCCGAGGTGTTTGTCAGCTGAAAGGCGCCCCCTGGGTCCTAAGCCTCCTAGACCATACTAGATCACTAACCCTGAGCCAAGAGAGGAACTCAGCCAAGTCAAGAATGACAGAGAGGTTCAGCCTTTGCTTAGCAGCAGATCCGTTTGCGACCTGCACGACTGCATCCCCAGAGCTTTTCTTCTTTTTTCCGTCTGTGAGTACAGAGCCATTGTGTCAGAAGGCATCGCGGAGTGGGCTGTAATCAGTGGATGATGCTGATTACAAAAGCAGGAGGCATTTAAGAGCACATTGGCAGCACAAGTAAGAATATTGGAAGCAACTCTAGCCATATGTATATATTTAAACTGAACTTTGCCAGGGTCAGGTCAGTCACATTCCTTTACTCACATTTGATGTTTGGGGTACCCATATGTAGTAGCAATGCAGAGAGGGTGTCTTTAGTTGAAAATGCATGTTATACAAACATTGGGATTGCTAGCTATATTGTAAAGTCTGCACTTTCTACCAGCCCTGAAATTAATGGCTCCCCCACCAGTCTGTAGGAAATCCAGTTGCAGTAATGCATTCCTATCCTTAAACCACATCCACCACAGAACTTGGGACTTTTGGAGCTAGTTTGGCTGGCAGTTGAAGTTCCCAAGCAGCCTCAGTAAATTGAGAGATAGAACAGAGTGATTTGCCAAGACTACCTTGTGACTCAGGCAAGTCCCAGAATAGAAATGGGAGACTCTGTTTTGATCTTGCCACAATAATGTAGGGAGGGGAAAGTAACACTGCTAAATAAGTTTTATAGACTTTATCATAGTAGAAAGCCGACACGGTTCTAACTAATTAGAAGTGATTGAATCCTGAGGTGTCTTTTAAAAGAAAAACGTTTATTTTTATTTGTGTGTCTATCTGTGTCTGCACTCAGAGGCCACAGGAAATCTTTGGGTCCTCTAGAAGATGGGTTCCAGGTAGTTGTGGGCCATGGGATGTGACTAATGTGTGCCCTGAGAACTCAGGTCCTCTGGGAGAGCAGCAAGTACTCCTGACCTCTGAACTGTCTCTCCAACCCTCCTGAGGTGTTTTTAAAAAACATTGTGTCAGGACTTAGAAATGGTTCAGTACTTAGAAGCACTCGTTCTTGCAGAAGACCCAGGTTCAGTTCCCCTCACTTAGCTCAAAACCAACTGTATCCAGTTCCAGGCATCCAGCACCCTCTTCTGACCTCCAGACACCAACCTGGCCCACATCATACATGCTGACCAAACACTCATACAAATAAATGCCCCCTCCCAAAAGAATTTGCATGTATGTGGGGGGGGGTACCACATGGGTGTGTGATGTGTGCCTGTGTGTACATAAGGAAGCCAGAGCAGGATGTCTCGTGTCTTACTGCCTTGAAACAGGATTTCTTTTTTTTTTAAAGAATTATTTATTTATTATGTATACAGTGTTCTGTCTGCATGTGTGCCTACAGACCAGAAGAGGGCGCAGATCTCATTACAGATAGTTGTGAGCCACCGTGTGGTTGCTGGGAATTGAACTCAGGACCTCTGGAAGAGCAGTCAGTGCTCTTAACCTCTGAGCCATCTCTCCGGTCCTCTTTTTTTTTTTTATTGATATTTATTGAGCTCTACAGTTTTCTCTGCTCCCCTCCCTGACTCTCCCCTCCCCCTTCAATCCTCCCCCAAGGTCTCCATGCTCCCAATTTACTCAGGAGATCTTGTATTTTTCTACTTTCTACTTCCCATGTAGATTAGATCTATGTAAGTCTCTCTTAGTGTCCGTATTGTTGTCTAGGTTCTCTGGGATTGTGGTTTGTAGGCTGGCTTTCTTTGTTTTATGTTTAAAAACCACCTATGAGTGAGTACATGTGATAATTGTCTTTCTGTGTCTGGGTTACCTCACTCAAAATAATGTTTTCTAGTTCCATCCATTTTCCTGCAAAATTCAAGCTGTCATTTTTTTCTGCTGTGTAGTACTCCATCGTATAAATGTACCACATTTTCCTTATCCATTCTTTGGCCGAGGGGCATTTAGGTTGTTTCCAGTTTCTGGCTATGACAAACAAAGCTGCTATGAACATAGTTGAGCACATGTCCTTGTGGCATGATTGAGCATCCTTTGGATATATACCCAAAAGTGGTATTACTGGGTCTTGAGGAAGGTTGTTTCCTAATTTTCTGAGATATCGCCACACTGACATCCATAGGGGTTGTACCAGCTTGCATTCCCACCAGCAATGCAGAAGAGTTCCCTTTTCCCCACAACCTCTCCAGCATAAGTTGTCATCAGTGTTTTTGATCTTGGCCATTCTTACAGGTGTAAAATGGAATCTCCATTTTTTTTATTGGATTATGTGATCTTTTGGTGTCCAATTTTTTGAGTTCTTTGTATATTTTGGAGATCAGACCTCTGTCTGATGTGGGGTTAGTGAAGATCTTTTCCCATTCTGTAGGCTGTCGTTTTGTCTTGTTGACCGTGTCCTTTGCTTTACAGAAGTTTTTCAGTTTCAGGAGGTCCCATTTATTAATTGTTTCTCTCAGTGTCTGTGCTGTTGGGGTTCTATTTAGGAAGTGGTTCCCTGTGCCAATGCGTTCAAGTGTACTTCCCACTTTCTCTTCTATAAGGTTCAGTGTGGCTGGCTTTTTTTTTTAAATTTATTTATTATGTATACAATGGTCTGTCTGTATGTATGCTTGCTGGCCAGAAGAGGGCACCAGATCTCATTACAGATGGCTGTGAGCCACCATGTGGTTGCTGGGAATTGAACTCAGGACCTCTGGAACAACAGTCAGTGCTCTTAACCTCTGAGCCATCTCTCCAGCCCCTGTGGCTGGCTTTAT